>JALPQI010012134.1:0-38601 GCA_025490895.1 Thaumatotibia leucotreta
AATCCGAAATGATCTCTGTCACTCGATTGGTAAGAGCGATATAGACATAGATCGTCGAATTACGAAATACGTATCGCGATCACAGTCATGTAGTTTTCGAGCGCAAACATCCATTTAATTAGCTTAGAATACTTTTTTTTTCAATAAGATTTACGACCGGTCAGTTATTAATGTTACATGAATTACATTAATATTCGTGAACATTAATACCCATAATCATTGACATACTTCATGAAGCTGCAGCTAAATGTCATCGTTCTTATTTTACATATCAAAGCATGTGAGTGGTTATAACGATTATTATTATTAATATAACTATACTTATATTATATTACTTAAATATTAATTTCTAGAGAAAATAAAATTTTCTAGCATGCTATCAATATTTGCCAGACAAGCCTAATATTTGCTCATGTACACTTGTATAGTCAGCACTATGATTAGCTTAGCATTTCTACATACGTGTTCATTATCAAGTTGATTACCTATTGTCACGGACCGTTAACCAATGCCCGGATAAATCTATCTGTCAAAAATGATCACTATCCTTTTTCCCCACGCATATAAAAGAAAAAGACAGCTACCATTTACGATGCCGATGAAGCTGACAGATGTGTTTGATTCGGAGATGGTGATACAGACTCTTATCAGTCTTAAATTTAGATAGCATAACAAAATGAGCCTTAAACCATCTCTAGCCAACTCCTTAAAACTATGTAACAATAATTGGAGCCAATGTAGCAACACCTACATGATGCCGAGTAAAAAATATTAAGTACGCTTACGTGATGTTATAACACTTTTGAGGCCCCTAGGCCCTCACGCTAGTTTTACTAAAGTGTTCGTTTTGTATGACAGGGTAATCATAACATTCACACTCACGAAGCTACATTGCAAGATATTCTAAATTATTCTCTATTATATTCTAATGTTTTGTATTGCATTCGCTACCTTGATTTACTATTTTGTGTACATGAAGATGAAGACCGTTTATACTTTTGATAACATTCATTTTTTCACTGCAACATATTTTTCCTGGTATCAAATTTTTACTGGACCTAATTAGTTTTTGATGTTTTTGATCTAATCACATAACTCATCATCTAGAACAAGATTTGACTGAACATATCATATTAAAGACAACTTATACCCTCAAGTTGCAAACTTGCGCGAACTTTTCAAGAGCACAGAAAAGCAGTTTCAATTCCAAGATCCAATTGCTTCACGATCGCCTGAATTAAAAAAAGAATGGACAGGCAGTCGTCTTTCAATGCTAGATGAAATTTCATGAAATTCGCCTCGAGAAACTCTCTCTCACTGCAATTCACGTGTTGAACAGTAATAGATGTTCGAAATCCGTGTCAATCTCAATAACCCTTTGGCCCAAATTTTGCCTCGTTTTCCTCAAAGATTCCCAGACTCTGATGATTGTCAATCTGCGCGCCAGCCGTGATGCAACAAGGTTAGTGAAAGTGGTCAGTAATTGTTACGTCAACACTTATATTTGTACGGTGCCATCACGTCTGACCCGGTGGAATGTCCAATCGTGTGGCAACAGTGCTGGGTGGGAATTTGGTTAAAATATTGTATTTGTTTAATTTGGGAGTTTAGTACCCCGATCCGTATATTATCCGTCATACATAGCCCCTTGCGTGGCAAGTAGCCGGGAAACGCCTAAATAAGTCCTAATAATTAAAATATTAAATTTTATTTTATTAATTGACATTTTAATAAACCAACGTGAGATTTGCTGATTTAAGGAATATAGGTCCATAATACAAAGAAAACAGTTCGCATAAATTAAGAGAAAGAAAGCATAATTATTGATCGATTTAGCAATCCGCATAAACGGCGCGGAGTCTCCTTTTTCATATCCCTCTACTATGGTTAAACCATAAAATACCTCCACGCAAGCTACTCACCACAGAAAAAATACATGATGAGGTACTTATATTAAGCTATTGAGCGACTTGGAGAAGAAGTCAGACCGCACTACCTATGAGATGTACGGATTAGATTGACACGACAGTACAAGGGAGGCAGTCGTAGGAAAATTGTTTCCAATTGTTTGAAAAAGGTTTGTTCTATTTAACGGACTGCGACGACGAAATTGATGAAAAAGCCGATCGAGAATCACGAAATACGTATTTAACGCTCTCAAATCGGTTCAGAAGAGTTAATTAAAACGAATCTACTGAAATTTTTAAGAACAATATATAATGCTAAATGTGACAAGACCAATTGTAGATCTGTTCAAACAACCGTTGAAAGACATGATTCGGTAGCGACATCTACAATGTAACTCATTAAATTAATTGTCCCGAAGCGTGTCAGTAACGGACAAAGACTCATGTCACGTGTGAACAACCTCTGACTCATCCAATCCCTCTAAAAGGCCGCAATCGAGTCCCAGATCATAAATATGGATACGATTGTGCACCGTATTCTATTTGCAAGTGTGTACATATTTTAAGAATACGACGAACGTTATTGTCGACGATAAAAATTAACTAGCTCCTTAGAATTAACGGCTAAGGAGAAAAGTCATTTGTAGTATGATCCTTGAGGCGATAATTACAAAAGCCATAACGAAAGTGAATAATAAACTTCTGGTGCAATAGTTTAGTCATCGTTGCACTCTGCACCCGCTGGATTGTAATCAAGGATTAAGTACATAAGTGACCGAGAGTTAAAACATTATCAAAAACATGAAAGGCTTTAGTCGGAATCATCTGTGGACGATCTTACAACTGCATTTATTAGAAGTACATTATTTTATCACAGCTATTTACGGTTTCATTAATAAAAGGGTAATTCAATACTCGCGTTATTTGAACAGTACAGTAGCAATGATAATACATTTAATTGCATAGAATATTAAACCGATAAGCGTGATTCATGAAACAATTAGAGTATGTAATATCAATAATTAATTGCTATAATAATTTGTGTCTAACAATTTGTCTCACTGATATCCTACCCCTTATTGGCCGCCTAGGTAAGGTGTGTACCTATATTTTTACGTTTATTTTGTATTTCATTCAAGAACTCTAATATCAAGTACGTGCTTGGTGGAAAGGTAAGTTAGGAGACAAATTATCTGTCTAATTCATAAAAGTTTGAAGGAATCTGAAAATTGCGCAAATTGCACAAATGAACCATTGACGGATATTTTTTTCTGAATATTAGTTAGACACGTTTATGGTGAAGGATATTACTAATGGTTGAGCGGATGTAAGTAAAATTCTTCAAGTAAAATGATAACAAATGTCTAGTGACGCTAAGAGAAGATGGTGCTGATAAAGTGATAAGATGGCGTGACCACATCGCTGTAATAACGTGAATTTTTCGTGTTTCGCGCAACTCTTGCCACACTTGGATTTCGTCCAAATTTTCTGCAATTTGGGTACATCTTGCGACAGAAAGTACCAAGTGAATACAAAAACTGATTGTCGGTGTCTCGATTATTTACGAAAATAGTTGTTTTATGCAATTAATGCGAGAGACATATATTGTAGGTATGTAACAAGTAAACAATGTAAACATGAGCGATAGGATTACATCACAAAGGATCACGAGTTCACATTTGCATTACAACTTCACTTTTAAAGAATTCTATGCCTGTGTTCCAGGGCTATTTTCGTTAAACTATAATGGAGTAAATATACAGTAAATCTTATACATAACATTAACTTGAGAATAATTTTTAATAAGCACAGTTATTATTATCTACGTGTAAAACAAGCATACCAGATTAGCGCTACTCTTACGTGCTAAGATAAAAATTGTTATCTTAGTATGATATCATACATGTATCTATGCCGAATGACGATACGGCATTTTAGCTTAGCACAGACGAAGAAACGAGATAAGATACCTTGTATTGCAAACAAACTGCCACTTATCATAAATTTGCTTATAAGTGTATTTGCAAAAATGTTATAATGGTGAAAAACACTCATTTGGATCTTTTCTTATACATAGCCTGTCCAGTCATGCAAGAGAAATATCCAAAAATTTACATTTAACTGTTTACCAAATCAGCAGGTAACAATGTCGATTTTAGTTTGTCCGTAAAATTTACTACATAAATCAAATGGAACTATGTTCCAATAGAATATAATTGGCTATGTAAAGTTTTCCGAAGGTATAAATATTATATTTTCCCTGATAGCCGTCGTCTTGAGGTTCAAGAAAATACGGCTCCTTTATTTTTATTTCCTATAAATTGTTGATGATCTTTATTTAAGTGAGTGAGGTGACATTTATGCAGTTTTATGGATTAATAGGCCCTAATACGTTCTTCAGCAATCAGTACAATGAAAATTTTATAAAATAAAAAATATAAAAAAATCTGTCAACGTCAATGTCACTCGTGTATTTCTTTCATTTATTTTTTCTATTTCATTGTACTTGTTGCGGACGAAAGCATTAGGCTCTGTTCATGCATAAAACTGCATAATTAATGTCATCTGACTCATTTAAAAAAAGATTGTTAACAAATTACAGGACATAAAAACAAAAGAGCCGCATTTTAAATAAATACATTTTCTCAACCCTTAAGACAACGGCTATAGAGGAAAAATTTAATATTCATACCTTAAGAAAACTTTACATAGCCAATTTAAACTTAATCATAGTTAATCAGCACTATAGGTCAGGAGGCCTTAGGAGGATTACATTACGATTATAATCAATAGCATTTTATTATCTTATCTTATATTCTAGCTCTACTCAGTGATCCAAGTAACTCTCACCAGGGGTCTACCGCGAACCTTTTATATCGTTCCCTCGCTTTTTTCTCAAAATTCACTAGAACCTCTTCTATATTCTTTTCAGTAAGAGCACGTACCACTTCTACGAGTAAATGTATCTCTTTTTCTCCCGTAAGAGCGCCATAGGATGGAAGAAGTTCGCGGAGTTCTAACCCTGGTCTTACCAGATCATCAGCCCTATCGTAAGCGGCTTCTTCATCATCTTCTTCTGGGGACACCAGTTTCTTCACACCGGTGGAGACGTAGCGTGCTGTCTTCTCGGCTATGGATTCCGGCTTGCAACATACTTGCACGTTACATTGCTTATAGTTAACTTATCATTTACAATAACATTCATAGAAGTATTTAGAGAGACATGAGGAACCAAATGAACTCTTACGCATGAAACTGTGACTTGTATAAGTCGTTTACCATATTAAGAACCAAGTAATTTATAAACGTAGAGGAATTATTTTTTCACCATATTTTTCTCTTCAAATACCTTATCCTAGTCAAGCCTATCATACTATTTTCTTTACTATTTGTTTCCGTCAGTTTGGTTCTGGTGTGAAAGGAACTTCACTCTACTTTATTGGGATTATGAAAGGTTAAATTTCATTGAACCGTAGTTTACATTGCAATGTACATTGGGCCTCACGAAATTATAGTCTCCTTCAAGCTTACAAGAGAAAAAAAACTCTGCAATCATGATTTTAGGGATCTCTATATCAAAATAAACAATTGTAACAAAAACATTGCTCTTTCGTTGCACATCTTTGATAAATATGCATGGGAAAGTAACATTTCAATTCAATTTAATCTATCAAACCTAACGGACGCATCAGATAAACTCAATTCGTAATTTAAGCTTCCAAAGCTTGTATTAAATATGGACATTGGGCAGTGTATGAGTAAATCGGTGTTGAGAAGCACAGGTGGGTCGATCGATGCAGGTGGCATTGCGGCCGTAGGTGCTAAACGGGCAGCGGAGCGCTAAAATGCTCCATATGCGTAAGCGCAATCTTGTAAGTTGTACTGTTAGTAATGTCAAAATAATGAAATCGCTGACAGGACTACTTTGAGATTTATAAGGTGTGTGATACGATACGCATCTATAGCACGTTGTTCGGATATTGTATTGATTACCTAGTTTAATTACTGAAGACTTCGCTAACAATGCAACAGTAACAGTTCAGTAAAGTTAATATAGGTACCAATTGTTCAATATAAATCAGAACTATTTTAAATTAAACCTGCGGAAATTTATCTCACATTGATTTTTCAAGTAAGTATGTAAGTTTTTGGGATGATAAAGATCCTCTTGCGCCATAGAAATAGCGCTTAATATAAAACACAACAGCACAGCGCAGCACCAAGAAAAAAGTAAACAAGTCTCGTAATTTTGCCTTTTCTATAAGATCAAGTACATCCTTCAAGGGGAAAAACCCTAAAACTCCCGCATAAAAAAATTCAAAAGATGGTGTTGGCGAGTCAAGTATATTTTTGCCAAGCGAAACCATGTCTTGCACTACAAACACAACCGCAGGTTTCTGCAGAAGTGCTTGCATATTAAAAACGGTCTATCTCTGGTCGTTCGTGTCTGATTAGCGCAGTCTTAGAGCCCCCGTGACTGAGATTGAGCAACGGCGTGGGAGCGGCGAAAGTGCGGTCGTCGACCCGGCCGCGATAGTCAGCTGTTCCTGCGAATGCTCGAAATTATCGCTTCTTAGATCCGATGTGACGTCACGATATGCAGTCTCAGTTGATTTGGATTGAGGATGGCAAAGGAATTAACTGCCTGAAGATTTCAGGTGCAAATTACCTTCTTAAATCCCTATCTCTGGCATGCCAGAAAATATAAGAGGAGACATTTACTAGGAAGGACGAAGGCGTAGCTGGTAATGGTTACTAAAGAATCAAACATGTTTAAAGGAAAATAAACGAGGAAAAGCAAAGGTTTTCCTTTTCCATGTTTACCGCGACACTTCATTGCGTGGTACTTTACTGCAGAATTAAACGTGAATTTGATGGAACTTTCCCCTACGCAGGAAAAAATACTTTTTTCAAAATTTCCCTGTAATGATTATGATTTCAAAGCTTAATTTGCGAACTTGGTTTGCTTTGGCACAAATTCCCATTTTACTTATTGGTAAAAAAGTAGTTTGTCTGCACTCTGCAGACCGCTTGCTTAGGGAAATAACTACACTTATTTGATTAGCACGCCGAGTCTAAACACTATCTTTTAGAAATTAGCGAATTTGTTTTATCCCAGAAACCTTTTGTAGTTAGGCTCATGAAATACCTTCACTAACCAAATTAGCAGCAAGAGAAGCTAGAATTACCATCTATTAGCACTCGGGAGATGTGCAGACATGTGCTGATACGCGAATTCCGTTGCGTACGTGATTACATCAAACATGGGTGAAACCTGCGAAGTCTGAGACATTTCTCCAACCTGCGCGACAGAGACCAAGCACGGCCTTCTCTCTCGTCCTAGTTCGTACTTTGCGCCCTTCTCTTTACGGCATCATTAAAGATAATTAATCATTAACGTCTGCACGCGCGGGGAAAATCAGTTGTCCTTATTTCCCAGTAGCGTTTATCTGGAAGCTGATCAAGCGTAGCGGGCGATAAACGAGATACGATCGCGTTAGGAATTTAGTAAGAACTGGTTCAGCAAGGCCGATGGGTTTTGTGGGGGGATCAGAGCTTGAAAGGGGGTCAACAAGGTTGCGTCCAGACGTCGCACTTTCACCGGACTCCTAGCTTCCGACCAACGGGAGAAGAATTGTAGAGGAACTATATTTCAATTAAATTTTCATCGTTGGATCTCGAGGTCATAGTCAGAGTTATACTGGTTGTGAGTGTTCTCATCTTAGCTAATAAGAATAGTTGTAGACGGTTACGGCATATCGCGCTGACGTCCGTGTTGGATGGTATGGATCTACGTCCTATTGTTGAAGGATGACGCAGGTTGACGTCAAAGGCAGCATATGCCCACGATTTGGCAGCGAGCTAATCATTGTAAGTTGTGATGTGGCTTGACGTCGAAGGAGCAATCGTTGGCCATAACAGTTAGTGTTGTGAGTTGTGAGCTCATTATGTTATCTGACGCTTTGACTACACTGTGATAAGAATCTTATTTAATACAGACACGGTGATATTTTTAGCGGTAGTCGTATTAACTAAAGAAATCACGAAGAAAAGTCCACCAAGAATAAGAGCGCATCATATAAATTAACAATCAGACATGATATCACATCACAGGGCGGTTCACATGATTCTTGACTGTATCATACTAATACGAAGGAATACATTTTTAATATTGTGAAAAAGTTAGAGCTTGATAAACCTACACCATGTACTTGATAATAAATGTCTATGTGGTCGTTACGCCTACACTAACATACGGGACACAATTGGAATTCAAAAAATGTAGCCGCGAAGAGTTGGCTGCCCATAGAAAATTAATATTTGGCGCTTTTTTACAGGAATAGATTGTTGGGCAGAGCAGATTATACATGTCCATAATACGATACTTCCAATTGTGCCCCGTATTTTGGCATACATCGGTGTTGTGAATAACAGTGCTAAGGGTTTCCCGTAAACAGGCATTAGATGTGTCCGGGATGTACATGACCAAAAATTCGCTCATGAGTCAGTCGGTCATGGAACCCTAGTCCATTCAGGAACTATGTCAAAGTAACGCTACAAATCAAACTAAAAGACATCTCTACCGACTTGTCATTTTGACATAGTTCAAGCCTATCCTAGGGTTCCAATGGGTTGAGTGTACAATGTGAAATTCGGATGCTTCTCCAAAGCCAGTCAAGGCCGGCAGAGGTCGCTGGTGTGGGAACGGGGTCACCGTCGCGGCTCGCTGGCCGCGTCTGCCGAATCCCGACAAGTGAACAGGTGTTGATGTCAATCGAATCACGAATCGCAGAAACCATAGACCCTTTTGTCGGAAATACGCATTTGAGGCGTGGGCAAATACATTCGTTAAGTGACCTTAATAAGTGTAATTTATTTCAAATTACAAAAATAGGATTTAACTACAAACATGATCAACGCAGAATCGATCGCATGAACTATTTAGTTATGTCTGGGGTACGAGTATACCATAACTTAAGTCCTTCTGGAAATATAGAAAAGACTGGAATTGTGTCAAACACCGGCTTTAAATCAAATCCGATCTAATTTCCACCTTAACGCGTAAAGATTACGCCAAATACATTATGTGGTGTTAACATTATTTCATGATTTTGACATTATGTATGACAATTCGAAAGTGTTTTCTAGACCGACTTGAGTAAAGAAGTTTACCTTTGATGGGTAAAGGTGCATTTAGACCAAATTAGCATTCGCTATTCTAACCCCCTACACTCTACGAAATTCGATCGTTACACAAAACGTGATCCGTTGATTTCGTAGAGTGGGGGATAGAATACTGAATGCTCGTTTGGTCTGAATGCACAGTCAAAGATAAAATAAGGTGTACACAAAAATGTTTAAAAATATGTCCCAGTCCACTCTAATTCTGTGTAATAAGAACGTCGTAACATATTTATGAGCGGATTCTTTCGATTTTTGCAGACTGCACCTTAAGCTAAAATATTGAAATTAAGATTCTACTTAAAAGTAAGCCTAAATTATGAAATACTTGTTACTTAGAGCTTTTCGAATGCCGTCAACTCGCCATCAGATAAATCGTAGCGTCCGCGTCGTTCAAGAATATCTGAACACGCCTTTATTGCTATAACGATAGAGGCGTGTTCAGATATTTTTGAGCGCTCCGGACGGTACGATATATCTAATCGCGACTGTACAGTCAAGTGCAAAAATAAGTATCGAAAGAATCCGCTCATAAAAAGTTACGACGTTCTTATTTCACAGAATTAGAGTGCACTGGGACATATTTTTGAATATTTATGTGTACACATTATTTTGTCTTTGACTGTACTAGGAAAATTCTATGGTATCCACGCTATCACGTTATGGTAATAATAACAATAACTTTCACACTCGCTCTTTTGTTTTTGGCGAGGTGTGAATTCAAGTGAAATCGGAATAAAAAGCAACTAAAATGCTTATGTAGGCCTATTTCAAATTGCTTATTAAAAAAGAAAATAGAAATATCATAACAACAAAAGGGGTAAAGAAAAGATAGATACTTAAGCTGTTGTTGAAGTAATAGATTGTAAACATAGGTAAAGAGTAGTTGAAGCCATTGAATGCTTTAAACTAGGTCGGTAATAGTCATTAGCTAGCGAGTGGGTAATGATGTATTTAGTTCAGTGAGTGATTCCAAAAATAAGGCGAAAATAGAAACTGGATCGCCAATTGTCATTCATTTTTGGGTTAATGATCTTTGAGCTAAGATTGCATGCGGCTAATTATTTTTTTCTACGCACAACTAATAGAGATATAGGAAATTGTCTTGCAACAGCATCACATCCGTGCGAATAATAGTTTATTAGTTTATTTTCTACAAATAAAATCGTCACAATATTGTAGAAGCACAAATGTTGGATTTATAGCTTCAGATCTTCAGGAAATAAAATTGATTAAAGCATGAACTGTCAAGAATTTTCATTCACAGATTATTCTTCTGAAGAACTGGAATGCGACAATATACTCATTAATCTTTGATAACTTCAGTTTTAGTTGTCTCTTTATTAAATATAGAAGGCATCTATTCTGTATCTAGGACTTGCTCGAAACAGAGTGGCATTCCATAACGTTAGATATGATCGTGACGCAATGCAGCGTCAGTCAGTATCGGAGTAAGGCTCAGTCTGATTATTGCTATCAGTACCTTTAAGCCTATGAAGCTCGGTTTATGAAAACGTTTATAGACTTTCCAAAATAAAGTAACGAAATAGAGGCAACAGAATAATGATACAATGCTAGAACTTTTAGCCATACGTGCTACAAAATGCAACGGTGTTTCGTAAAGGGTCTAGCAGGATAAGCTAACAAGAGTTGCCCCCTCAAGGGATTTGGTTGTAATTTGAGGTGCAGTAGTGGGAAGCCCTAAGAACACTGGATGCGTAATATCAGCCTCCGATTTTCTTTTGTTTCAGACTTATTCACGAAAATGTCATAAATCATGGTAATCTTCAAACTGTGATATTAACTAAACCAAGTAAGCGAGAGTGACCAAATAAATTCAGAATTAAAGAGCGTGAAATGGGGTTCATAATGCATATTTTTAAAGACATTCATATCTTCAAACTTGGATGAAAAAAAAATGTTTTTTTTTTTCGGTTATATTTTTTGCCACTTCTCGCAGAGGCACAACTACCAAAAAAATTACTTAATAAGCCACAACTGACAACTATGTATACATTTAAAAAGATTTCGAAAAATCGTGGTGCGTCATGTCAAAAAAAAAATTACGAACGTATGTTTTCGCACCATCTGTACAAGAACACGACAATCATTGATAAATCATTTTTATTACCATTCCATTTCAACAAATAATTCAGTAGAGCAATCAGAACAATACAATTCTTCTATATTTACAGAATCATACTCTTCATGGTCCCAAGTATGACTGTATTCAATTCCACAATATTCACATTTCGTTTTAAGGACAATATTTTCATCCGAAAGGGAAGTGATTTATCAATGATTGTCGTGTTCTTGTACAGATGGTGCGAAAACATACGTTCGTAATTTTTTTTTGACATGACGCACCATGATTTTTCGAAATCTTTTTAAATGTATACGTAGTTGTCAGTTGTGGCTTATTAAGTAATTTTTTTGGTAGTTGTGCCTCTGCAAGAAGTGGCAAAAAATATAACCGAAAAAAAAAAAAACATTTTTTTTTTCATCCAAGTTTGAAGATATGAATGTCTTTAAAAATATGCATTATGAACCCCATTTCACGCTCTTTAATTCTGAATTTATTTGGTCACTCTCGCTTACTAGGTTTAGTTAATATCACAGTTTGAAGATTACCATGATTTATGACATTTTCGTGAATAAGTCTGAAACAAAAGAAAATCGGAGGCTGATATTACGCATCCAGTGTTCTTAGGGCTTCCCACTACTGCACCTCAAATTACAACCAAATCCCTTGAGGGGGCAACTCTTGTTAGCTTATCCTGCTAGACCCTTTGCACAATGATTCCCTATACTATTGAATTGGTTGCCAGGCCCTGGCATGCGATAACGTCAACACATGTTTTGGATATGAGAACATAATATTTAGTCACTTGTAAACTATTTCACCGTTAAATCATTCATCATTTTTTACCACCTGATGGAACTGCCGTTCCTCTATCATCTAAATAAAATGGATCCTTAAAGCCCGGTCGCCAACATATCTCGTAGTTTTCAATCCCTCCGGATTTCTCAAGCTACGTCTACACCGGATTCTAATGCACTGTTTATACAACAGCACAGCAATTCGCAATTATCGCGACAAAAACCGACATTCCTAGCGAACGAGATTGCGACGCAAAAACCCGCGGCACTTGTGACACGGTCGCAGTTTGTGTGAAAACTTTATTGCTATACTCGCCAGCAGAAATATCGAAGTGGCTAAGGTGCTAAAAACACCTGAACAGGTACCCTAATGCCATGACAATAGAGACCTGTTCAGCTGTTTGTGAGCACCCTAGCAGCTCCGATATGTCTGATCGCGACTGTACGATTGATATCTAACAATGTCCGTGAACCGGCATTCATAGCTAACTTATACTTTCCATAGTTTTCATCCCTTTCAATAATATGGTAGCGTGACTAGTGTGAGCGAGGTACAAAGTTTCGCAGAAGTACCGTTCACGACGACTGCGGAACACGTCTATTGTCTGGAGGCCTAGCCGAGATGACAATCGTACATTGAAACGGCAATGGAAAGCGAAGAAACAAGTGATTTTTCGTTTGATCTGTTCTATTGTAGCAATTTTCGAGCGCCATTTCTAATTACGATTATCGTCACATGGTATTTATGAATCGTCATACAAAACTTATAATATTCATAGCAAAGATCTATTTCTTAATCTCTCATTAATGTCATTATCCTAGAATACAACTAAATCAAAAATTGAACGATTTTTTCAGCCTAGTGATTCAGAATACGATTATGACGATAGCAAAGATAAAAGATTTATCTCGAAACATTACGCAACCGCAATGAGCATTATTTCAGATGACGTCACAGACAAGGTCGGAAAGAAAGAATTTCCGGACGATACGCACACTCGAACATTTCTCAAGTTTCCTCTTAACCAGGCAGTGCCAACATCCTTAGTGGAAATGAGGAAAGTCGTTAAGCAACCGGCTATAACTCATAAATGGGCAAAACGACACCACTTAATACAAGTAAATGTGTAAGAATGACTTAATTACGCAATACGTGAGCTATGTAAGATTAAGAAAGTTATAAAAATATAGGAGAGAGTAAATGGCATTTCAATTGACACGCTAGATGAAACTAGTAATTTGAAGTTCGATTAAATAGAAGCAAGTTAAGAATCATAAGAATAAACTGGAGCAATATAGATTAAGATGATGAATAAGAAGCCATTGACATTAAAGCTTTAGTTACAATGTCAAGAAAAAACTCTAAGGTGATCTCATCAACATGTGGGCCAGACATGACATCGCGCACCAATTTGTTAAAATAAACACAACCGTACTTGGAATTTGCATGAAAAACTCTACTTGGTAGCTACAATGAGGCAAATATAGTGAGTCAATGAAGGAAATAGCCAGTAATACTGATTACAAGAAAATGATGTGGTATGTTAGAGGAGCTATTAAAATAAATATATGCATTAAATGCATAACTTGAAGTGGGTAATATTAACCAGTAACTTGAAACACGTATTAAAATATCGTATTTGATTTTTTTAGTAGTGATAGACTGCCAATAAAAATAACTACCGGTTACTGAAGACATACACATAAAAATAAAATGGGACATGGTTGAACAAATGTGTAATTAATAGCGTCGTGCACATTTAATATAATAGTTGTATAAATAGCAATTGCACATGCAGGTGATGCAAATGAAAACAATGACTAATAAGAGATTATGAGGTCACACAGCGAAAATCACCCATAAATACATATCTTATAACTTTGAATATGCACGTGTGCATAAATTATAGATGTATAGGAATAAACTTCATTTAAACGGATCCAGTAACTAGTCGTCAGAAACTACAGAAATTGCTGTTTTATACACGCATTAAATTGCTGTTCACTCAGTGGTATTGTCATAAAAGCGGCAATACCTATTTGTGGTGCAGCATGTCATACTTTATACTACGGGTACGTATAGTATCTGATATTCACAAGACACGGGTATATTCAGATACAATCCAAATCGTAATAAAATTTCCGACTGCTATAAGAGAGAGACGCACTGAGGTGAATCCGATTACAAAGTTACTTTTAAGACCTGAATGTGGTTAATCTAGTGGCTACAATTCATTCGACCATGACATTTTACGTCCATTGAGAACTTGGAAGCCGTTCGAGTGGATAAACAGAAGATACGAAGATACAATCAAAAATGCGAATCATGCTTGTAACCGCTATTACGAAATGCCTTTGGTATTCCCTACAAGATACAATGTTAAATGAAAGGATTAAAACATTTGCCTAACGATTAAAATAGTTGATTGTACAACTCAACAATCTCATGATGACGTAATTTTTTAAACAGTAATAAGAAAAAAATTGTTTTTGTCTCTTCACTTGGAAATTCTGACATTTTCTCTGCCCAATTTCATGGTACGTATTTCACTTCAGTGGAATTTAATCTTGCAACTAAATTGCAAACGTAACGATGACAATTCTAAAACATGCCTAATTATTTTTTACATTAGTTCTTGCTTATTTGGTATGATGTTAAATAGATATCGCATTAACCAGCGTAAATAACGTATTAGTAAAGGCGTTCGTAAACGCTTTTTTATGAACATCGCGAATGTTTTTTCAAAAATCTGGAGTCGAAGTTGCAACAAGAAGTTAAAGTGAAATAAGCCACAGACATTTACGGTTTTCATTTCGATCGTAAACCTGCCACTATTCCGTAGCACGATGTGCATCACTTCATCCTACCTGTGTTCATCGGCAACACAGTCGGCTGACCAATCAAGCACTTTAAATGCATTGTCTTAAGAGTCACGAATGATCAACAACGTTGGCGTTTATGAGAAACTATATTCCTGCTACTGCGATTTACATTTACTAGTTGCACTGAGCTTTTAATATTTCTCAAAGCTTCGTTGATAAATAAAACTACTTATACCATAAAGCATAAATTCTCAATGGTCACTGGAGAATTTCAATGTGTAACGAATTGGCATAACACTCTTTCTGTTGCACTTGTCAGTAGTCGGTACAACGTAAGCTTATTCACAGCTAGCTTATGCCGCGAAAGTACTGCGAAGTACGACATCCGCCAATTTCGGGGATTTTTTTCTGTCACTCTGATTACGCCTTCTGTTGGAATGAAATCTCCGAAATTTAGGAGCTTAAGTGTTCGACTGATCGCGATAGCAGGCCTGGCATTGGCAAGTATAGCGAATAACAGGCAATGCAGGCATAGGTTCGTTTTTATGACGTAATCGCCAAGGTTGAAATTGCTCATTTGTTTCTCACGATTAATCAGGCAGATGAGGAGGTTGGTCAAAAGCAACAAACAAGGAAACATAATAAGATGTATTTACAAATATTTAATTGGCTGTAAATTCTAAGTGTACAAGACTTTATGAATATAGTATTTTAGTAATCCAAGGTCGCCGACATGAAACTAGATGATAATTTATTCAAATTTGTACGCGTTAAGATCACCTTGCTAGGTTCAAAGTGACAAAACCGAATGAGCATGAAGGTGAAACATCTATTTGATTGACTGTCTATTCTATTACATAACTTTTCTATTAAATTTTAAACATTTTTGAATACTTTTTAATCGTTTATATAGGTGTTCCAGCAGGATTACTAAGAGTAGTGATCGCGGATTAATTTTAATGCTCTGTTTCTATTTAGTACCAAACATGTTTGTGACAGTGACAGACTTATGTTATGAGAATCTTTAACAAAAACTTTTCCAGTTGGAACATAAAAACTCAATAATAATCTATTGTCTCTGGCAAAGTAGTAGTTAAGTTAATAAAGCTTGGCCACGATACAGAGTCCGGCAATTAAGATGCCATAATTCTCGGCAATGCCATAAACAGCATTTTCTCAGCAATATGCCTCACTCAGGGTACTTACTTTCACTTAGAATTGCCTATGGAATTACTCTATTGACATTTTGACGCAAATTAATGTATGCGTGAGCGTCGATAAAGGTAATACACTCGGCGTCAAAAAAATCGCACATCTCGGAAATTTTGTTTTGAACGCATATAGCTCATATATTATTTGTTGCACCCTAACAATATTATTATCATTTGAAAGCGCGATTAATGACCTTTAAAATGGAGTATTGTTTGTTATCGTAAAAATAATGATCTCCGGAAAATTTGCGTTTGAAATCAAAAGTTCCGTAGCACGCTTTTAACAGGTCACTAATTGCGGCCCCAAGGATGGGTATAAAAGAGGGGGTAATGGTCAGTTATGGGCCATTCAGTATCCAGGCGTCACTGAGGACACACCTAAACAGCTACAGCAAGAAAAAACCTTCGGAAAATGGACACCACACCGGAAGAAGCAGCTCAAGTGATTGCACTTCTCCAATCTGGACTACGACAGGCAGAAGTTGCTCGGCATCTGAACATCAGTCGTTTTCGAGTGCGACGAGTGTTACAGCGTTTCGAGGAGACTGGCGGCTACATCAGGAGGCGTGGTTCCGGGAGACGACGCTGTACTTCCCGTCAAGACGACCGGTACATCGTGACGACCTCTTTGAGAAATCGTTTTTCCAACGCTGTTGAGCTCCAGCAACAGCTTCGAGCAGCTCGCAGAACGTCGGTGAGCGTCTCGACGATTAGAAGACGACTACGAGAGAGGAATTTGATGCCCCACCGAGCCGCTACGGGCCCCCAACTGACTGCACAGCACCGGACTGCCAGAAGAGGATTTCGCGCTTCACACGAGAATTGGACGTTCGCCCAATGGAGCAAGGTCCTCTTTTCTGACGAGACGAGGGTGTGCCTTTACACCAACGATAGGCGCAGGAGGGCATACAGAAGTCCTGGGGAGCGGTACACAGAAGCCTGCACCGTAGAACCCGTCGGCTACGGAGGTGGATCCTGCATGTTCTGGGGCGGCATTTCTGTCGACGGGAAGACCGAACTTGTCTGCGTTTCCCGGACTGGTGGTGGCCGTGGCCAGGGATTCCTGAATGCTCAGCGTTACGTAGCGGAGATCCTGGATCAACATGTGGTCCCTTATGCTGATGTTGTTGGACGTGGCTTCCAGTTCATGCACGACAACGCCCGCAGCCATACAGCGCAAATTGTCAAGGACTACCTGCATGCTGCTGGTATCACCGTTATGGAGTGGCCAGCAAGGAGTCCTGACTTGAATCCCATCGAACACCTTTGGGATCAGCTGAAAAGGCGGGTACGGTCGCGTGATCCTGCTCCTGTCACTCTCGATTAGCTTCATGATGCCGTCATCGAGGAGTGGAACAACATCCCTCAAGAGAGCATCGTCACACTCATCAGGTCCATGAGTGACCGCTTGACAGATCTTCGGAGGGCCAGAGGAGGCAACACTAGGTTTTAAGTTTAGTTTTAAGCTTTATTTTTTGTTATTGTTATGCTTTAAAATTTTGTAATTTTTGTGTAAATAAACGATTTTCCTTTTTCCTGGCAAATTTTCTTTTTTTTCGTACTGAAGTTGATCGTAAATTTTAATTTTCTGATGGAGGGTTTTATTACCTTTAAAATGAGACCCCACAGTCATACCTTGTCATACACAATATAGGGTTTATGATCCCTCGAAAGGAGAATTTAAAAAGGTGCGATTTTTTTGACGCCGAGTGTAGAATGTTATAATAAAGAAATTTAAAATTGGTTACATTGTTGATTTTATTTCATATGGAACGTTTATGTGAAATCGTAAATGCTATCAAATAATACTATGAAATAAACAAACGCTAGCATTACTACTATTATAAAAGGTTATGAGTAAAACCTAGGTTTTGATAACGGAACGATTACGTCACTGACATTATTCGACATAGAATTGTTGCTGTATGCGTAATACATGATTATTCATCATATCATCATTATTTTACAGAAATACCTGATAATAATTTAATAGAAATGAACTGTAGATTTTTTTATGTGAGCGACTAGTTTTAATATAAAATGATTTGAGATTTTGGAAAAATCTCGTAGAGATAAAGGTGAAAATACTATTAGCCGGTGCTGCAAATAATGGAGATTTAAAATAGCTAATTAGTAAGCGACACCGTAAGCTAATTGTCCAGAACTCTAGACACAGATAAAGATCGAATAATGTTCTGCGTTAAACTCCGCACTTGTCGTGTTAGTTACAGCAGGCTTCACGAGGCCAAATGACGCTGCTAAATACTTGTCAGCATGGAAACATGATATATTAACAATTATCATGTATGGGAAGATTATGTAACTTCTGTAATTAGGTACCTAATCAGGGACGAAACTGTGCGTGATGAATAATAATATCGAAATGATACAAAGAGTCATATTGCAATTAAATGTTTGTAAGAAAACATCAGAGTGGATGGTTAAAAACATGCAATAATAATGTACTGGACGACGTATTATGCAAGTCGAGTAATTCTCGGCTTGTCACCTGCACAAGTCAAGACGATAAAAGAGAAACTGATGTTGGTGATGTTTTGCTTGCGATAAGCGGCAGCGTTAAAAATTAGTGAGGAATTCTTAGGTTTTGAGAAACGTCGTAAAGTTGAATTGACTTTGCAACAATTTTACGGTTTAAATGTTTGTCACAATACAAAACTTTCAGGGAAAAAGAGGTATTGTAAAACAATGAAATTATTGATGTTATTTGAAAGTTTTAAACAAAATTGCTAAATTTGAAATATTATACTAATCGTCGTAATGGTAGTATAATTCGTCTTTAAAGTCGAAAGATAAGAAAGTTATACTAACACAAAATACTAGAGGACTACTTATAGTACTTATAGAGAACAGTAGTAAATCACGTTATCGGTGTGCTATCGATCACACTAATCGCTTTATAATCACATTCCGTGGTGTGAGACGAGCGAATGGCATCGATGCCATTTGCATTTCCAATAGAAAAACCTGTTCCGAGAAAAGTGTCTGCAGGTGGAGGCTCTTTGAATGCTCAATAGTAGTGGATAGCATATTGTTAGATATTGTCCGCGGTTTGCTGACGTCAAAGGAAGTAGACGTCGTACTATTGTGAAAAAATATACGGTACAAGAGATCGTTAATTGTGAATTACCAGTGCTTTGGCATTGATATAGAGGACGACCGCTTAAAGACAAGTTAAGTTAAGATACGATTAATAAATAAGAAAACAAATAAAAGTACAGATTTCTTGTGATTAACGACAACGGGCGGCAAAGAACGGTAATAAATTAAATTAGTAATGATAATAACTAACAACGATTGACATGTTCGTGCAAAATACAACAAATATCAAGAAGTGAAATATGTTGCTATTCCAGAAACGTTAAACAAAGAAGAAATGATGAAAGAAACTGAATTTCACTGTTTATATTCTAAGCAATGCAATGCTAGCTTTCAAACAACGGAGGAAATGTCCACGTGCTGAGCGTAAACACGCTTGTCGGCGTTTCACAACCGGTGTTAGTAAATAAACGCATTTGTGATCCCTTTCGATTACTGCTACATGAGAATTAGTCGCTATTAACAGCTAGTAATTGATACTAAACGGCGGATTTCATATCAATGGTTTAAAAAGAAAGCGAGTATAAATTAGGTCACGTTATTGATTTAATATCGAATGTCGAATCGAACATGTTACTTCATCGTCAACTTCAAAATTAATTGAACTTGGTCGGATAATAACATGTCTTTCATCGATATACTCTTGTAATTGTGACTGAGCGTTATTAAATCCAAATTAAAATGTCTAACGTATGTGTTCTGTCAATTTTTTATCAACAATAGATATAATATAGATTACAGAATCTGTCAAGTATCATACTGACTGTTCGCGTACCCAAAGTTTCTAAATGTGCAGCTTACAGACGGCCTTGGGACAAAAACACGAGCATCTCAGATTTATGACCGAGATTGCTTAAGTAAACAATGAGTGAATCAGATTGTATCAGATACTCTATTACTTTCCTGGTAGAAGATTGTTAATTTAAGATTTTAGTTGATGATTAAGCAATCGTCTAATCTAAAGTTAAACATGAAACAACAAGTTTATGACGATATAAACAAGCGATGTACCTATCCTTTGTTTTAAAATAAGTTTCTGTCGCAAATGTTTCACGGGGAAATAACATCGGTTTAAACAAAATGCAATATCCGTATCTTGTAAACTTCACAATCCAATGAAATTACGTGCGAGGAATCTTATCTTGCACATGTAAACTGGTGCATGATAAAGTAACGCTCCTAAATCCGGTTTCGAAACCGTGGACTTTTGGGCAAGTCTAGAGTGCCTTGAACAAGGAACGTAAACTGGAATCATGTTTTTCGAAGGCAAGGAGGATCAAACCGGTATTAAATTATACTTGTTTCTTTGAAGGATTGTATCATTTAAGATTACGAATTCAGGCCAGACTTAAAGATATTGCCGTTCCGTTTAAATGCATTTGTCTCTGATAAGGTTTGCAGTGTAGTTTCTTGGGTTTATTACATAATCCATTGTCGTAGAATATATTTTTATATACTAGATATATTCCCTGGTACAAAATGCAATGCAATGCCAAAAATATCACCAGCAAAATATTTTTGTGTTAAGTGATACTCCCAAAAAGCCCTTTTAAAAATGTAACTGGGTTCCAAAATTTACATGTCAAGTAAACCTTTTAAAAGCGGATTAGCTTCATAGAGATCAGTGGCATACCAGAGCAAAACAGGTTTCTGATTCTCGAAAAAGAAATTCGTCAGCACCTGCACTCAAACTCGGTGTCCTCATTGATAAGTACAAATTGACGAGGATAGTGAATTACCGCGTAAGTACGTTGTGTAGATAAAGTTCAATTTCAAGCATATTTGTTTGAAATTGGAGCCTTATTTACAGGGCGCACTTAAGCGGTACTGCACTGTCCCCGACGAAATGACATACTCGTATTATGCAGGAGACACGTCGGCATTGCCTCATTGGGTCAATGTCAGCGCTCAGGAAAATTTCACGTTTTGATTATTGGAGGACTTTATGTTGATTGTATGCCAATTTGTTTGTCACAGTATGGAATGTTTGTCAATCGTGTATTTACTTGCAATAACCATTGTTATATTTATAATTTTTGGTTTCAATATTTGGCGCTTTAATTTAAATACCTGATTTCTTCTATCCTTTCACAGAAACTCTTCGAAATATTATTTATTGAAATTTCAAGGATAACCGTACCAGAACAAGATCGTCAAAACTGGAAAGATTTTACAAGCTTTTTAGTGTCAAGAATAATAAGTTAAAAGGAAAACCGCATGTTCAAGAACGTTCTATTCCCCGTCCCATGATTCAGTATCATTCATGGCGGCTAAACCAAATTGCACCCGTCACGTGGATTGGATGACGTCTTCAAAACGAAGCGGATTAATGACTTCCGGAGATACATTTATTTATTATTGCAGTTCCTAATTATATCGAAGTTATTAAATTGCATCTAAAATGAGCATATCTCGGATTAAGATACCTATATCCAAACATTTCAATTTGCAAAGTTTCATTGTAGCTATTGAAAGATTTGAATTATCTTTATCATTCATTACTTTCATTAGTAAAGCGTAGTTTATCAAATAGTAATAAAATTATCCACCAATACCACCATACACCTACTTCACAATTCGTATACAGTTGAATATAGTGGGCGACGTAATTTAAATACGCCTGTACTGTAGTTACTTTCTAAATAATAAGCATTGTACTATCTTGGTAAAGACTGCAAAATAAATATGTAAATTTTAAAAGCCATGGGTAAAGGGAATACATCTATATGTTTATGAATAAATACATTTCGATTTATAATACTTATTAGAAAGAAGAAAAGCGATTCTAACATGTTTTTTTTATAAAAAAAAACACTTGAAAATATGTATGTTACAGTAAATATGTAACTACATATTATAAATTATTTATTGAAATAATTTTGAATAAAATATACGTTAAGAATTTGTACCTTATTTGCAATGCAAAAGAATTGAGATTATTTAAAAAGGAAGCTGAAGATATGTTACAAGTACAAGGGAGTTTATCATTTTGAGGTTTACAACTTACAACCCATTAATAATAGTTACTTTCACAAATTGGCAAATTTATAGCGTGCAGATCAAAGTGAGAGTGGAACTTGTACATTTTGCACTGAAAGATGAGATACATCAAAGAGTAATAAGCCTTTTCGTGGTGTAATAAGAAGTAATATGGCTTGGTATTGCGGTTCTCGTATAAAAGGAAGGTTAGCTCGTAAATCAAGCGAGCACACTCCGCTCATAAACGAGCAAATTGGTGCAAAACAAACTTGAACTTCGACGAGGTCCGCTTAAAATATACTGTACGGTTGGCTACTTGCAATAATGCGTTGGTGTTTTTGTGCGCTGTTGTATCGTGCTACACTGTTTTAAATGGACCATTGTAGACATTCTCAAGAGTAGGAAATTACAGCCTTCGCAATTTGTTTAAGGAGCATTTTATAATTTAACGGTTTTCGAGATATTTCATCAAGTTTCCGTCCGGATTTCCGTGAACTAAGGTCCGACCGAGATTCTCGGCCGCGAACGAACATGTAGGTACTACAGTCGACGTCAAAGATATCATTACAGTTTAAGTGCCAAAAATATATTTACACGACCTTAATGTCAAAGCAATAAAGTCGTGTAAATATATTTCTGGCACCTAAATCGTAACGATATCTTTGACGTCTACTGTACTAGTCTCGGCCAGACCTTACCGTGAACGTTGAAAATTCTATCAAATTATTTTACAATTATTACGGCTAGCGAATTTTTTTTTTGCATTAAATTAAGAAACGGTGTCTTATTAGTTATTTAACTAAACAGTCAGTTCCTTTCCTATTTCCTACCTGCTCATGGCATAATAATTTTACGCTGTTACGGGATTATACGGGGTTACGGGACTTATATAAAATGTTTACAGAAACGGTCACGATTATCGCTCATCATTTTAACTAAATCAGGATTTAAATCACGTGTCTAACATTTTCATTTGTACTGGCGTTGCAAGCGTGACGTTAAGTTAAAAATCGTAAGTACGTATAATATTAAATAACCAATCATCAAATACATTGAGTGTGACAAAAGCTAGATAAAATTAAAGATCTCAGCCTTGCAGATAATTTACGATACGCTACTAATAGTAATAACTAGTACTTAATAAGGTAACAATAAATTTCATAAGCATATTTTTTACGTTTCATTGGCTCCGATGATAACATTAAGCTTAATCAGAGTGCGTATTGATTTCTAAGTATCGTAGATTACACTGATTACGTCACATGAGTTAATACATTTGCAAAATTGATTACATCATGCAATACTTATTTAAAATCTGAATGAAAATTACAATAATTACCCATTCTAAGGGAATATTGAGATAGCAAACAGCAATATAAAAGAAACATAAAATAACATGTACATTTTAATACTAACACATGATATTAATATATTAATAACCTAGAAACAATGTTACGATGTATATGTACGTATAAGGTTGTCAATGTCATCGCTGCTGGCTAAGATTCTAATGAATACATAGAAGAAAACTATAAAATCCCACTGGAATAAAAGAACTGCCTTGCTACACTGAAAAACTATTATACGTTTGTAATCAAACAACGTAAATTGACAGTAGAAATAGTGGATTTCTAGGGAGACAATTAATTAAAGTTAATAATTACTGTTATTACTCTTATTCCAGCTAAAATTAGAAATATAGGTGGCTTTAACGCAGCAATGCTGCACCGAAATTGCTATAAAATGTATACTTAATTTTTATAGAAGTTGCGGTGCGAATGGAGCAATTTTTTATTGTGTTCATGGTTTTGAATAATCTATTGGTAAGAGTTGATTAAATAACACATAGCTTAAGTATCCATGTATTCAATAACGTAGATTGGAAACTAAACACATTTTGAATATAAGATTTGTTTACTTCGCTCGCAACTTCTATAAAAATGAGGTATACTATGTCTGCATTTAACCAACAGGATAAGTGTAAATAACCGCTATTGGCTGATTAAAAACTTTCTCCTAAATGATAATTATAGAAACAATAAGAAGACTCCTAATGTCGCTGATTAATAGTTCGAATATAAAGAATCTAGAATCGAGAAATCTAGAATTTGGATTCTGCAGCCTTACCGCGAACTTATAAATCCGCAAATGCCGACAAATTTGTCTCTGTCATTCTAATGTTTGGAGTACAAGAAGAATCCTTGAAATTTAGGGATTTCAAAGCCCGCGGTAGAAGGATAGAGTAGCCTAGAACAATTGAACTAACCTTCTTATACAGTTTGATCCACGTCAAGTCTCCCTTGGAGTCAGTGTACTGGAGGCCGAAGAACCAGACCTCGCGGAGGCCGATGGTCTTGACCACCTGGTCGAACAGCTGCTTGCCGGTCGTCGTCTGCTGGATCGCGAACTCCAGCTCCGCGTCCATCGTCGTCACGCGGACGTTCATCTGGAATTACAGTGTCATTAGCATCGTCAAAATTATCATTGTTATGATTATTTACTCGTATAGACAAAGACAAAATAAGATGTACACAAAAATGTTCAAAAATATGTCCCAGTGCACTCTAATTCTGTGTAATAAGAACGTCGTAACATATTTATGAGCGGATTTTTTCGATACTTATTTTAGCTCAAGTGGGAATGGGCAGGGCACGTCTGCCGAATGCATCCGACGCTTTGGGCTAAAATCCTAACTGACTGGGAGCTACCGGATGGTCACCGGAGCAGAGGCAGACCAAAGAGATGGCGGAACGACATGGACACGTATGACGTGAAGTGGAGGGAACTGGCACTTGATAGGGACGATTGGCGGAAGAGAGGGGAGGCTTTTAGCAGTGAGATATCAATTAGCTATAAAAAAATATCTATATTTGATATGCCATTCTCGGTAGCTTTCATACAGTCACTATGCTTCGACTTTTGCTATAGACTATTACTATGTAATATAAGACAGCTAGAAAGAGTTTGCATTTTTTTCATAAAAAGAAAATACATGTCGGTTGTTTGATTAGGTGTCATTTCAATCTAAGGGCATCATTTGAAAATAAAACTCAAAATTACAATCAAAATATGTTGTTTACAACTACAGCAATAATCATGAAACGTAAATGTTATTAATTTAAAATCATCGTTGTCGTTGCATAGGAATTCAATTAATTATTTCTCGAAACCAATTGAAGAAAAATGCTAAAGTACGATTTTAATTACTCTCGGCCCACTTAGACGATATCGAGAGTGCCGCCACACAGTCGAGACTTGGAAAACGAAGAAATTAGTGGGCTCATGGAAAGTGTAAACTTACGTGACTGTATTAACGAGATTGACCTTTTTAGAGACATGACAAGAATAAACTAACAAAAACCACTTTCAACCGACCGCAATGACTATTTTCATCAAACAAATCTCTGCATATTTATCGAGACATAGTTAAAGACACAAGAGACGCAGAAAGACACGAAGTTTATAATTAAAGGAGACGGTTGCCAAAACGTTATTTTCAGTATTTTGATACAACTATCCTTATTAAACGCATGCGAATATACGATTGTTACCCTACTGAAACATGGTTTCGAATAAGAAACTTCATCGTAATAAAATAAAACAAACATAGATCAATCAAAGAGAGTATAAAATAAATCTATTGTTGTAAAAACATAAATAAACAAGACAGCTTCCTCTAAACACTATGAAGTCTAGAATTATGTAAGATGACGTATGCCGGGAAGTAACAAATTTGAAATATGGCCTGCTATTTCTGCTAAGTAAACTAAGTGTAATTCATTAGGCGTTGGTTCAAGTAAAACATATTTGATATGATATTGAGTTGAACGAGCATGAGCAATATAAACACGTTTTATCTCTAGACCATGTTGCAGTTTTAACCTATGTAGGAAAATTTATTGAGTCATAGATTTACATGTCTGTTTAGCTCTCCGATAAATTATATGAGCGATACTATATAAAGCAGATGTTTAATAACTTGATAAATGTAGTCTCTCGAATCCTTGACATTAGTATTGAGATATAATTGAGCACCTTGTCCAGTGCTTACACAGTGTAATAATTTACAGCAAGATCTGACCTCAGTGTCAGCACATAAGGCTGTAAGGCCAGGAACATTAAACCTATTAAAACATGGATATAAACAGCTGAATTGATTTGAACGACCGTAGAGATTGCAATTTGCGAAGGTTTTGATGGTGCAAAACCTTATGCTATATTTTTTTTAGCAATAACTGATCGAATAAAATGTCATGGAGAAAGGGTATAAACTAATATCATCATCATCATCATATCAGCCGAAAGACGTCCACTGCTGAACATAGGCCTCCCCCAAAGATTGCCACAATGACCGGTCCTGCGCCACCCGCATCCATAAACTAATATTGGAAGTCCGAATTCGCTAGTTAGCTCAACGTAAGCAGTTAACACTGTATTGGTCATAAAGTTATAGATAGAACCAAAGAAGACACAGCTGTTAATAGAAAGTGAGTTACGGCCACAACAAATGGAGAAATGTAGTAAAAATAAACGCGTAAATCCGAATCTATGTCCAGATAATTTTAATGTTGAAGCTGTGCCAAGCGGATGCGATCTTCCGGAGATTATGTCATTGTTATTTACCGAAGTGATAGTCATTGCTAAGGACAAACATGTTTTTGTTGATGCACTTGTAATTTTAGTACTTCTATTAAGTTATGACAAATTGAGGCAAGATGCATTAAATTACAAGTGAGTGTTAATCGTTTTACAGTTAGTAAAAGCCTTCTTGCAGCATAATTCCAATGTATTTCGCGACTATTTAAGACCACAATCGGCAATTACATCAAATAACAACAATTATGATCAACAGTCACTGGTTACTGTGATTTTATCAGTAGTAAGACTGAACAATGGTATACGACGACTCATAATTTAACAAGATGTCAATGGTATGAGCTTTGCGTAGATGGTTTTAAGGTTCACACTGCGACTTCATTGCACGTTGCAGCGATGCGTTCATTCATACCAATTTCGAGGTCGCAATTCAGCCTTGCTTCCTCCCCTATTGTTTAGCATTTATCCACTTATAGCCCGCATTCAAGTTGAGTATTATATATTTAGCTATCATTACTCTTATCCACATGCGTGCAAATTAACTTTGGGACGAGTACGCTAGAGTCCTTAGTGAGTCACGGCGTACGCCGAACCCCGGAAGTTCTAGCCTTGAGGTCTATTTTTACGTAATGTAATGCTTAATCCGATAGGAAATATCCATTTTATGGATGAGCTCGGGTTTTAATACCAAAATATTTAGCAATTACGTCAGAAACGTGCAAAAAAGACCAGAGATACATTAGCAGTTTCTAAAAGCTAAACTTTCCGTTCAGTTTCTAAACTTTCTAGTAATTCAGTAAATAAACATGTTAATTAAGTACCTATAATTAATAAGCTTATCGGAACATAGACGCGGTTAGGTTTGCTTTAATCTACCGCCGGTGAGTCAGCTGGCACCATAATTGGTGATAAGACTTATCGCAGCCACGGATGTTTGTACTGGTAGGAACACGAAGAGAATTGAAAAGAACTAGTCGGCGTAATCTGCTCTCACAGCAGCTATTAATGGCGGTTTTATAAATAGATGCAGAGACATTAACGACACGAATGGATAGTTAAATCCGAAAGATTAAGGCGAAGACAAAATAATTGGGCTCTAAAATAGATGACCAGCGAAAATGCTCGTCCAGTTACATCTAGGTATTCCTAAATGTTGCAATATTTTCCAATTTGGAGTTCGTTTATATTTTGTTTCAGAAAACATTGAGGTAATTGTACCAAAGTAATTTTAATCAATGTAATATATTTGTTTTTAAACTGTAAGGGGAGTAAATTCGTTAAATGGATGGAAAGTATGTACAGTGAAGGGATATAGTGCAATTGTTGCCATTCCAATACCTTTCTCTATGTCGACTAAAGAGGAAAGAGAAGCATTCCAATTTCTGTTGAACGTTTTAGAATGCAGCCAGCGACATCTAAACAAACAATTCCAAATAGTCGAACGATAACGCCAAAACTTCGGCGACGACAGGTGTACGAATGAAATACTTCTACACGTTGTCCATTTCTTCTAAATCGGTAATTTTCAACTTGGGGTAAGTGATTCAGAATCAGTGAGGAGTGAGGATGCATCTAAGATATATTTCCAGATAAAGGTGAGAGAAACCGATCTAAAAACAATTAACTGGATTGATTACAGATACATAATAATATACAGGGTGGTCCAAACCTTGACGTCAAAAAATTTTTTTTAGGTTCCCTACGTCATGGGCTATCAGAATATACCCCATGTATGTTAGCCGATTTTTTGTAGTTATCGAGTTATGAATTTTTGAAAACTTTTTTTTGAGACATTCTGGAATGAAGAAATTTATTGATAAAAAAAACTATTGGGTTTTTTTAATATTTTCTTTTTGTAAAAGTATTACTACAAATAAAGCATTTACTGACAAAAAAATTTGCGTCCTCACTTTGATACAAGTAGGATAAAAAATACCAAATTCAAAATTTTACGTTAAAAATGCATTAAAATAGCATTAATGTACGTAAATAAAAAAAATAAAACATATCCCAAGGATTTTTGGTAATGTAGAGATTGCCCTAGACCTTAAACCTTCGTAAAAGCAAAAAAAAAGTGATACTTAATGATGAGGATTTAGAGTAGAGTTAGAGTAGTCGGTCAAATAAACTTAAAAAATCTTAAAATTTTTAAGTAGTAAAAAATTACTTGAATAACTACACAAATTGAGTTTTCGTGGTATTTTCTGTCTTTGTTTATTGATAAGAACAACAAAACAGACGAAATTTCACTTTACTTTTAAATAACAAATTTAGAAGTTTTTTTTAAGTTAATTTGACCGACTATTTCGAAAAATCCTCATTATTAAGTATCACTTCTTTTTTGCTTTTACGAAGGTTTAAGGTCTAGGGCAGTCTTTACATTACGAAAAATCCTTGGGATATGTATTATTTTTTTATTTACGTACATTAATGCTATTTTGATGCGTTTTTAGCGTAAAATTTTGAATTTGGAATTTTTTTATCCTACTTGTATCAAAGTGAGGACGCTAATTTTTTTTGTCAGTAAATGCTTTATTTGTAGTAATACTTTTACAAAAAGAAAATAGTTAAAAAATCCAACAGTTTTTTTTTTATTAATAAATTTCTTCATTACAGATTTTCTCAAAAAATTTTTTTCAAAAAATCATAACTCGAAAACTACAAAAAATCGGCTAACATACATGGGGTATATTCTGATAGCTCATGACGTGAGGAATCTAAAAAAAAATTTTTGACGTCAAGGTTTGGATCACCCTGTATATTACAGCTTAATAGTTTTTCAAGCAATATTTGTTGGCAAAATATCTAAGTATACCTGAAAAAAAAAAAAAAAAAAAAAGTTACAAGGAACTCCATATAAAATGGGATTAATTCGGATTGTTCAGAATTCGGAATAAAAATATGATCTTGGACTAGAGATGTATTTACATATTGGAAGCACGTGAGGTCGCCACATGCGAACCTTTCTAAAAATATCCATGAGACCACA
This sequence comes from Thaumatotibia leucotreta, assembly GCA_025490895.1. Taxonomy (NCBI): domain Eukaryota; kingdom Metazoa; phylum Arthropoda; class Insecta; order Lepidoptera; family Tortricidae; genus Thaumatotibia; species Thaumatotibia leucotreta. Next base: position 29,685 of record JALPQI010012134.1, read on the forward strand.
ATCTCGTGTGCGTACGATAGCTCACAGAATGGAGTGTCAACAGATAATTACATAACCCAAAATTTATTTGAGTAAAAGCACTTTGTGAATTTCCATAGCTTAACTCAGGACGGTTTTTTTTAATCTGCCGAATAACTTGTTGAATTTCATTTTATGATATAATTTTTATGCTATTTAAAGTATTTAACTGCACTAAGTTGTAACTACTTCATCACTCAGTTCGGTAATGATTTAGGTATGTTGTATGTTATAAATGTACTTGGTTTAGGATTGGTTTTCGTTTAAATATCCCAAGCTTTAAGCTCAACATTAGCAGAATTGCCCTGATACCTTTTCTCATTTTGTGTCTTATACAAATGCATACATTATAAAACCATCAGAACAATCGACAGTACATACCTGTACAGAGAAATGATATCGCCACGTACATGTCAAGGGGACATGGTAATGATATTACGTAGCGGCCAAAGAGTGCCGTGTCAAGGGTGCCTGACATGCGGGCGAGGTTTTATAGACAGGGATAAAAAGTTTTTGACATTTTCCTCAAGATTGCACGTTTTTTTTTTTCGTGCAAGGAAAATTACACAGGTGTAGGAAATTGGGAAGTACCTGCACGAGCCAACTAAAATGGAATCATTACAACGAAAAATAACTAAGTAATTTGTTTTGAAACCCAGGTTTTGATAAATCGTATATTTAGGAGCAATCATAGATCATATCAATTTAATGTCATTACAGACAATGCCGTAAATGTATGTGCGTAATCAATGAACATGTATACTTGCGTTTAACACGAAGTTGTTCAATATACATATTTGTTGATTGTTTTTTGTAATATACTAATTCTGTGCTTACAGATTTGTCAAAAATATCCTCCCTATATATGCCCATGGGGGTGTAACAATACCTTCATCAATGCAACAAGACGTTACCGATAACTAATTGCGGCATGATGATAAATTAATATAATACAGCATTACAGACAAACCGATAACCTAGAGACGGAAGATAATATGCCCTATTAAAATTTCTCTCTCAATTAAACGTCTGTAGCGTCACCCTCTGCCAAGCCTGGAACTTCAGTATACACACCGAATTCAAAACTAGTGTTATAAAATAGATAACATTGAACGTTAAAGGTCGTGAGCAGTGCATCTCATAATTTGGAGCGCAAACAAAGCATGACATCACTGCGTTATGGAGACCATGTGTGTGAAACATTCTACTTCTACTTAGTCATTACTTTATATAAGTATGACATGATTTTAAGTATTTTTTAAATTATGGCCGTACTAGAGTTCTACCATTTTCCTAAGAAAATGTTCCAAGATTCCCGAATTTAAATACTATTTAGAAAACCAGACGGCTGAAGGGCAAATGGTTTTGCGAATTGCGGTGAGTTTTTGCTTTAGGAATGCAACATAAGAGGTTTTCAATTCCACTGTTTTTTTGTATGTATTTAATCGATATACCATCGAGAATCGTAAACAAATTTTAATTTTTTTAACCGAACTGGTACTGAGATGGTCGCGTTGGCACAAAGTGGGGGTCCGATGATAGGATCTTGGGAGAAATCGATGTAGATTTTTTTTTACTTGATGCTTATGATTGTATGTATAAATGTGATAAAACACGTTGAGACCTGAGATTCAATTTACAACACTATGCCTAGGTGATAACTGAGCATAAACAAAACACAAATGGGTAAAACTTCACTAGCGTATCTAGATAATGAATAGCCAACAACAATTGCTTGAAAACCGTTTTTGTGTCAATCCGGTTTTCAATACAACATACAATGCTTCGCCCTTGGGTACCGTACTACCGATTCGACATGAAATTACTCAGTAGTACTGTAACTACTGTCTTTATAAACGCAATAGCATCATTGTTGTTAAATTCAGTCTTATTAGTCTTATCTATATTCAGTCTTAGCTAGATAGAAATTGAATTTCGATGAAATTGTTAGATAAAAAAAAAAGAAAAAAAAATACTACTTAGTATCTGTATAAGAGAAATTTTGGGTGATAATTTTTAATCCCATTAACTCGTGAACCGCGGACGGTTATTTGTTCTACGTGCAATACAAAATGGACAATTCCTGATTTTGTTTCTCTGTCGTATCACCTTATGGATCCTCAAGAACGATCGAAAAAAACTGGAATAAGGTTACGAAGGTACAGCGCTGTACACTGTATTGTTTGTGATGCTTTTATGGCAGGCACGATATCGCCTTTTATGGCATTGGTAATGTTAAGTGTCAACTCCTATATGTCAGGGCAATTGTCATGTCATGTCATGTCCTCATAAATTATCTTTCAATGAGTGCAACATTGTAAATAGCTTTTCTGATTACCTTGTAGACTTGTATCTTAATGTTTAGTTTTGTACTATACCATTAACGATTTATGGTACAGGTATAGAATTTGAAGAAGCATTTGACTGAACTATCTGCCTAAACGTAAATTAGGTACAATTTATTTTTAAACGCATTTTAGTTTAATAAATTATAAAACCATACATATTCATTGGAATAAGCTCGTACACCGTTGATTTAGATGATCATAAACAGCCTCTGTAGCCTAGTTGGTAGTGACCCTGCCTACGAAGCTGGAGGTTCCGGGTTCGAATCCCGGCGAGGGCATTATTTGTGTATTTATTTATCACAAATATTTGTTCCTTGGTCATGGTTGTCTATGTATGTAAGTATCTATATGTATCTATCTATTATATATATCGTCGCCTGGTACCCACATCACAAGCCTTACTTGAGCTTACCGTGGGACTAGGTCGATTTGTGTGAGATGTCCCAAGATATTTATTTATTTATATTTATAAGCCAGTTATTTCGTGTCAAAGCTAAAAAATTGCAAACTTAGTATGTATTTCAATCGAACCCGAGGCTGCAATACATAAATGATTTTCAGCTTTGTTCGTCAGTTGCATGTGGATAGTTAATGAAGAGTCACATGCAAATGACGTCTAATGGTGATGACACTGATGACAACCCAGCTCGGAAGTGACTAGGAGATTAGTGCCCACTCAAGGCTACCTATAATAACCGCATCACTTGTAATATTATTATGACCAATCATACTCTAATGTAACTGTGTAATAAATGCTGAGGGATATCGTATGACGCCGCTCAAGTAGCCTCCGGTCCGGTAGAGCAACCACATAGGCGGTGACATCTTTCAACATTAGAAAAGCATGAATGATATGAACTGATGCTCCGTTATCAACTAGCCATAATTTGAACGTAAACTGATTAAATTTATTTATTTATCTGCCTTAAGACATTGGAATCCCAAAGAAAATATGGTGCAATGCTTTAGTAAGATGTAGAACATTAGCATATGGCCTTTTGAGATACTATTATAAGCATTACGACGAGCGTACTTTAGCACCAGTCTTTAACTTACGTTACGTTACGTAAAATATTCTAGCTAGTGTTCCTCATTGTTATATTATCATTATATTGGCGTAATTCATCACTGCATGTATTGCTAATAAAATGATAAACAAAGAGATGTTTTGGATTCTAAGACATTCAAAATCAAGTCAAAGTAATTCATTTCACTTTCTGCGATGTGTTTGAGGAAGATACAAGTTAATCAAAGAGCCACCATCATAACCATTATTTGATGATTATTGGCTGTATTTTAACACTAATCATAAATTTTAAACCTTTTTATGTCTAATCTAATATGCAACTGACTATAGAATTTAAGTTCGAAATACTTATCACAAAGTATTAGTCCGAGGGATTTAAACAAATCCTGTTGAAACTCGAGGGAAAACTTAAGAAGATAATCAGCATTGGCATGTTACGGTACCAAATAAATTCTGAACCGTTGCACCTTTCAAATAAGGCATGTTTTAGGATTAGGGCACTAAGGGGTGAAACAGGTGCGTTGACAGGTGGGTTTTAACGGTCTACACGTGCCCACATGTCATGACTCACGGGTTTTTGGTAATACAGAGACGGGAGATGACGCCATATCTGAATTGTCTTATTTACACGGTCTCGACATTGGTTAGAAGGGTGTAAGTTTCAGTCAGACATAAATGTAAATCATATTTCATATGTGAAAAACAGCGGAATAAAGGCAAATGAGTCTGGGGAACGACAAATAAGTTATCGAGCTTATTTGTCGTTCATCGGACATCAGAAGAACTAACAATAATTATTAAATTAATTTATGTTTAGCATTTCTAATAATTAATTTGTTAACAAGCAGTAACGGCTGCAAACAAAACTATCTATGTATTTTAGAAATAAAGGACTGTTTCTTCCTATTCCCGAAATTTCTAGAATTTAAATAATTTATCAAACACATGACACATTGTGATGCGAGTAGTCAATACATACAATGTCGTCTTTTCAAACGACAATGCTAGAGGGAAAACAATGCTGTCTGACATAATAACTATTAATAAACATGACATAATATACATGGCCTATTAAAAACACTTTTTGGAGCTATTACAAAGTAGGCAGACGTAAATAGGATTTTTAAAATGTTGGTACCTACATTTGCTCATTGAGAAGCTATAATACCCTGATACTGTGCTACTGGATTTGAAATAATGTGTTTTTCGATCATAATTATATTAATATTCATTAAAGGGAATAACCATGAAAAGGTACAAAACCTTTTCTGCAACTCTACGAACTTGTCAAATAGGAGTAAATTTATTTTTCGGCTGAAATATATTCAAACTGTGTGCGCGTCAAATTTTATTTTTAAAATAAATACTTATGTTGGCTCTTCACTTAGTAACAACAGGTTTCAACACAGATATACCGAGAATCTTTGAAGTTATCGTATTTTTGTTATTTCAAGGAAACAGACGCGGGTGAAGTTCAAATAAAACTAAGGTCGGCGTTTGTGTCATACATTTTGTGGTTACATTCATATATTTTTTACATTGAGCCTTCAGACAGAAATAAAAAACTAGGAAGTTCGAATACTCAATATTTATGTGACTAAAAATGAAGCTTTATAAAGTTAGGTGCCAAAGGGTAAAGGATTGAAAGGGTCTATGAAACTCCATAAAACACAAAATTCGTTATAACTACTTAAGTCAAGAAATCCAATTGGTTGTCTGAGAAAAAAATCCAGTAGGGACCTAGTCTTCGAAAGACTTTCGATCTAACCTAAAATTATAGATAGAGTAATGAGCACTGTGTGCAATGTGTGCATAGTAGTTATAAGGACAAATTATATAGCAGTCCAGGTCAATATCGTTTAGAATTAATGGAAATTGGCTATTAGGTGCGTTGAACTTCGATACAAGACCAAATGTCACACAAAGTACGTCAATTTTTCAGTCTAATTTAATATGTTTGTGAATGGAACCTTGGCCAAGGCAGAGAAACGTAGAAATCGCAGAGCCAAGCGGAGTGCGACGGAGCCACATAGGCACTCAGCATGTCGACCGTCAAATTGTAAGTGCACCACGTGCGAGGACTATTCTTGTACTAGTAAACAAGCCACTGATAGCCACTTAGCAAGGTATCATATCGGTATTTCTTGTTGGTTTGGTTGTAGGAATCAGCATCATATTAATTGTATATAGCACATGATAACAGACAATAGGCATGATGAATGGCGAGTCAAATGAACATCTTTTTTTTTAACTGTCAAAACGATCGCCAAAATTAATTTTTATATGAAATACACTAAAGTGGCGTCTCATTTTGTATACAGCCAAATAACCTACGGGTTTAAGTTCTTTCAAATTAATTAAATAGAAGTTCTGTATAAAAAATACTGTAACCTACATTTTAGTAATAATGTCGTATATAATGTGAAATAATTAATTTTAATTAGTCGTCATCCCTATTGTATAAAAACCGAGGCACTACGTCGAACTAATACCTAAAAGCTTACTTGTTAAGTCTTCATTATCATTTTTATACTTAAACCAATAAAACCATCACCGTCTAGGTCTCAAATTGATTTAGGACTTTAAAGAATGCGCAATGATCGTATTTTTTTTTTCGAAAATCACAAAGGTAGCCCTAAGTCTAAACAAGGCTCTTTGATACATGACAGGAATTGCATGATAAGCTCATGAAAGATGGCCAGGAGGGATTTAGAAATGCGCTTTTTAGAAGGGGAAGGGGAGTATAAAGCTTTATGGATATCATATTCAAAGGGTACCCAAATTGACTCGGGGGAGCGTTGACAAAATATAGCATTGTATGTTTTTTGCAAGGTCTCTTTTTGTGGGATTTGTTTAAGAGGTTTGTAAAGATCATTCCGGGCGATGAAGTACAAAAGCTAACGGCGAAGGAACCAATTTCAAACCTTAAAGCACTGTGTTAAGAACTTTTACTTAATACACTATCTGATTCTTGGAAAATTAAGCGCCATCATTATTATCATTTCTTTATTTTTTGAGGTTTATGATTATGATCCCAACAGCAACATAAATAGATGTAAATACATATCTCAATCTATCAAGATCGTCAGATATTATCAAGATATTGATAAATTATAAATAATAGGTTCATTCCAATATGCTATTGATAAAAAAAAAAAAAACTCGCGACTGTACCATACCAAGGATTCGTATTACAAATCTTGTAAATGACTTTCAAGAGAGGTGACAAATAGCATACTTGTGTTGATTAGCGATCCCGCGATAAACCAATTCGCTAATGGCACTTTCATGTATACAACTGTGTAAAGTAGTATGCTACAATTCAATAACACCTTTGTTACTTTCTCAAGGAAAGTCAATCAAAGTGATCGCCGATCGGTGTGAAGCAAATGATACTAAATTTACTAACTTGTTATGTTTGTTCATTTGGAATATAGACATGGATACGGCAAAATCGATCGAAATACTATACTAACGTTGTTATTTTCGATTTATTTACAAAATCATCAATAAGCAAAGATATTAGTTTCTTTTATTTGATTAACAAAATTCTTAAGGAATTTTAGGTATACCCCAAGGAACAGTGTTAGAGTTTGAAAATAATTTATTGAACTATACATTAGGAAGCAGGGGTCCCCGCACTAGGCTAGGCCTGTATCGCGGGATACCAGTTAATTTTGTCATGCAAGGAGAACATTAAACATTTTGCTCAATTTGTAAGTTAAATTGTTAAGTAATTAAAGGGTATCAAAAAACAACAAGTTTATTTAATTTGTTTTGCACAAAGAGGAAACAATACAAGAACTATCACTACTCTCTTAGGGTAACTATAGTAGTAAGGTCTCGGTAATTGGATCGGTAATTTGGATAAAGCATTAGCGATAAGTCAAATAAAATAAGCTTCTAGTATTAAAACTGCACAATGGAGAGTGAATCACAGTTTAACAAAAAACTCCATAGATCGTACAAAGCGCTTAACAAAACTGTGAATACTAAGCAACAAGGTTTAAATTCATAGGGCTGATATTTTCGATAGGAATCTACTCTACTGCAATGATGAATGGAAACTTTTTTGCGATGTCTCTTTCATTACTTTACCTACTGTCAGCTCTACCTATAAAGCCTCCAGCTTATTTAGTATAACCGCTTAACCAAGAGCATAATAAATCAAGTTTTGATAGATATAAATCATATTTATTATCTATTGTTTATCATCTGTCTCTGTAATGTTATTGCCTCTTTGAGTTTTAGTGCTAAGATTTTAATTGTATAGTACTCTATGGTGTCTTCCATAAATGTGACAATAATTGTCCATAGGATTGTAATCTGAAAACGTGACTTCATCATCCTAGGAAGCACGTATTAATTAGCTTCTCTAGTGACGTTATTTAAAACCGTCTCTAGTTAGATGATACCTAGTTTTTTACCACAAACGACGCCTCAAAACCTTGAGGCGGATCAAAGTTAATGATGAGGTAAATGATGATTACAATGCGAGGTATTCCCAGAAGGCCGTGTGTTACCAGTTGGTTATAATGTGTTGTTGCTATTGTGCATGTATTGAGCACGTTCGAAATTCGATAATTACATGATAAGATTGTGAACGGATATTGAATAAAATCTTGACTTTACAATTCGAGTGTAATAAAACAGCGGCCATAAAAGAGCCAATGCCGATAACAGTTGAAACGATACTATAGGAAAGGATTACATGACGATACTTAGGTATGTTAGGTATGCAAAAGTGAAGTATTTATCTCTAGAAAAGGGACTTTACACCCCACTTATTTGCGGATTAATTAAAGGTTTTGAAGCCGGACATAATTTATGTTAAGATTTGCACATAAACTGGAGTGCTGTAACAAACTGGCTTTCCTATATAAAACTGATAGATCAGTTCAAGATTAGATGAAGCTTTATGATCAGAGCTTTAAGGGCTATAATAGTTTGATTATTCTTCTTCCTGTGATGGGGCTACGAGCTCGGGCGGGACTCTTCCCGTCTTGCTCCTGAGCCTTTGCCAGACAGGGACGCAAAAAAAGACGGTTACGACCGTTTGCACCATGCAAAGTAAATAATAAAACGAACCGACCCCATCTTGGATCCGTGAGGATGACATCACCGTAGCTTATGATTTGAGTCAACATAATCGAAAACCTGTACGACTAATATATTCGTTTGACGAACGTTTAGCATGATGACGATTATTGTCGAGACGACACTTGTTGCTATGTCGGATCCACGTTACAAGGGCATAGTCTAATTGGCTACACAATGCAATTTATGACAGTATCGAAGCGAGAAATTGCTGTTCGTTACGTTCAAAAAGCTAGAATTAGGGTGTGTGTAAAAAACGCAGAAAGTTGCACGCTCTGATTCCGAAAAAGAAAAAGTTTTTGGCTTTTGGATTATCGACAGCGGGAGTTAGACACACATGACCCAAAGTGGATCCTGTCTTGTACCTGTTTGCCGCCTGCCACCATGTTGCCGGTTATCACACGCACTGGGTTCAACTAGACACAAC
>JALPQI010012135.1:0-34532 GCA_025490895.1 Thaumatotibia leucotreta
ATACGGTTTTTAAAAAAAAAATTGTACATTTTTCAATGATTCAAAAATGATAAGTTATTGATAACTTTTAATTCAAGTAAATGAACCCATAATAATGAAAAATACATGAACAAAAAATTACAAATTTTTTTTTTTTTTTTATTACAATATGTGGAAATGATTGTTGATCAGCTTATTAATGCACCGTTTAAATTTTCACCCCGGTTGTAGGCCACACACTGTATAATGACTGAATGAACGAGTGAACGAGTGTACTTGGATGGATAAGAACGATGGATCGAGGAGAAGGCTGTAAGACGACCTAGCGAACGGCGTGGGAAATTTTAGATGTAACTTGACATAAGACTCTTTTTCTAGAATTTTATTTTGTTTCGGACCGCTTAAGAAATATACTCCCAAATTTAACCGCATGAGTATTTTTACTTGAATCCCACACTACAGAAATTAAATCAATATTTATATTGATTTTAAACTTTCGCGATTATCACTCATATTTTAAAGACAAACGGGTCTCAATGCCTGCGACCACGGTGTAACGTCATGCACGAAACGTCAAGATGTAATAAAACGTAAGTTTACGCGATTACTTAAGACCCGTTTGTCTTTAAAATATGATATTAAGTACATACCTGGATGAATAATAATAAATAAATCTTGGGACATTAATACATGTACATGACCTTATAGTAGGTAATAGAGGTTGTGTATTCATATTTTTTAGGGTTCCATACCCAAAGGGTAAAAACGGACCCCTTTTACTAAGGCTCTGCTGTCTGTCTGTTCGTCTGTCATTTTTTTATTTATTTAATAACATTTACATTCGCAACTTACAGCTACTTAACACCATAGCGTCATGAACATTAGTTAAATAATACTACTTATTAACACATTCGTTCTTCTCTAACATTCTCTTGCACTCGTTAATCAAACTTGCCAACCCTGAAAAAAAGTCATCTAGCTGTATTTCGTATACCGTGATAGTTAGACAGTTGAAATTTTCACAGAGGCTGTATTTTTGTTGCCGCTAATAACAACAAACGCTTAAAAGTAGAATAAATAGATAATTAAATTTCCATAAAATAAACGTGATTATTTGCTCGTAATTTTACAGTTTTTATGATACGGATAATGGTACGGAACCTGACTTGCACTTGATCGGATTTTTTCACTTTGGGCGCATCTATATCTTAAACCTTGACTGTATACGATTTGTGAAGAGAATCCAAAGAAAGAGTAAACAAATAATAATATGTCAATATCAATATTTTTAACTAAAAATGTAACTCAAGGCTTATGGGTTCAAGTTGTTGATAAAACCAATATCGACCAATATATAGGGTCGACGGCTGAAGGATAGGGGGTGTGATCCTCGTTCCGGATGGATCATCGTGTGATCGGGGTGTGATCATCGTTTTGGTCTAACAAATTTCGTTGGCCATTCAACGCGGCAACGCGGCCGGTGTAATGGGGGACTTTTGGGCCGGGTACGGTTCGGGATGATTTCTTCAGCTAAGTCCTGTTGTGTTAGCATGTAGATAATATGACGAAGCTTGTTGCGGATCCCATCATTGATCTGTATGAGACGAACCCTGTTGCTGATTTATTTTGCGTTTGTTGCCTACGAAGCCTATGTTTCAGATATGTTTCCGATGTTTAATGGCTAATAAATAAAACACAATGATTAAATTGAAAAAAAAAACAATATTGTGTTCTAAAAGTATGTGATTATGGATCGTAATCATAAATCATTTATTCGTTCATCACAGTTAAAAACACAATATGACAAATATGGAATATGCAAGTTTTTAGGTTTGTTGACATTTTATTTGATTTTTATCTACGAATGGTAGGTAGGTAAGCATCCCGCTGCGTCACTCATAAAAGCGTTGCCGCGCCGCGCACAACCTGTGGCGCGAGTTTTTGCATTTATTTACATCACTCGACCCGACTCGACTCGACTTTATTCACTCGTACTTTATTAATTCATCGCATTTCGGTCGGATTAGCTTTTGTTCTGAATACGATTTAGTAAATCTTTGTGGTAAATTCTGAACACATTTTGTTGACAAATATTTCACACTAATTGGCTATGATTAGAAATAATAGGTAAGCGTACTAATTTGATACTTTGAGTTATCAGAAGTTTGATTAAGTGATGAATTTGATAAAACCGGAATCTCATAATAATCATAAACGGGATAAGTTTGCAAGGAGAGGAATAAACTATTCAGAATTTAAATTCTTTATTCAGACTGCATTTTATTTCTCACCTTGCTATATAATCGTTCATTGGGAGTACGTGTAAACATAGTTATGTATTTTTTGCTACTTTTTACTCAGTTAACTTTATGTGCACGTATGTTTTAGCGTATTTCTTGAAGTTTTTTATGTGTACATAATTTTTTTTTAATATATTCTAGTATCCAAACTCTTCATTCCCGTAATACAAAGTGTGACCATCCCTAGATTTTAAACTTTCCCACCAAAAATGGAAGTAAATGGTTGATGTCTAAACAAAAACAATTGAGGATACTTGCTTAGCTTTTAACTGTAAGGAGGTATATTTTTGTATGCGTTACTCGATATATGCGAGGATTATGACATTTATGACCCGATTTTTTTTATTGAACGGGTATAGCCCCGACATAGGACACGGGTATAGCTCCAGTTGTCATCAAGTCGGTCTGATGATGGGATCTTGGAGTAATCGGTTGATGTACCTATGTTTTTATTTGGTGATTATTAAAAGCTATTCACAGCAGGCTGAGCTCCTTATAAAATGTGATCATTTTTAACATTTTCTGTCCCTCAAAAAAGTTCAAAGAACTAAACACCTATGCTTGAAAAAAAAAACTGAAAGAGAAAGAAAATCCTTTGTCACAATCAATTGACACGCTGTCACAGACTTCGTAATTGTTCATTTGTGCGACCACTGGCTTGCGAAATTGCAGAAAAGCGATGCCCTTTTATTGGGTTCTGGCTTTAATGAGATATTTAGAAGTGTGTTCTGAAAATAAGTACAAATTTGTGTTAAAAATGCTATGAAATATTTGTTACGAATTTTTGGATTCGTCTATAAAATATTGATAGGAATACGGTGGATTTTTTTTTGGGTCAGTTAGGGCAGCTACCACATCCAGAGTTAGCTACGTGAAATTGGTCTTGTCTTGGCTTTTTGTGCATTGCCATAACCCCTAGGAAACTATTGGGACTAGATAGGGATGGACACGATTGGCATAAAAAAATTAAGCATGAAAACAATTTCTTACAATTTTTATGGGAATTTTAAATCTCGATTTGCGGTTTTCGTGGGTGAAAAATTTTTTTTGGGTTCCATCAAGCTTTTGATATTGAACAAAAATAACAGGATCGATCGGCAACAAACAAAAATTGTCAGAAATGACCATTTTCTCGCACCCTGTATGTTTTTTCCAAAATCTCTAAACGCCAATTTTCATTAAATTTAAATCTACAGCTCAATTAAGGCTTGTATAGTCCTCCTCATCGTCCGACGGCGGTGACCCCTTACTACGACTTTCTTTGATGAGCACGTATATTGCTCACAAAAGCGAAATTGGTTAATGGGCATTAACTGTCGCACTGTGTGCAGTGGAGCTGACCCTGATTTATAATTGTATTGTAAGCGTAAGAAAGCTTAGGTCAGGTAAAAGTGACGATATACACTTCAATACATAGGCAGCCACGACCAAGAAACTATTTATGATAAATAAATACACAAATAAGGCATTCGCAGAGATTCGCACCAGGGACCTCCAGCTTTCTAAGCAACCACGTAAGTTCCTGCCTTCGGCCTATAATAATCCATCGTACATTATTAAGAGCAATGATTTTAACGGCCAACCCGAACGACCCAGAACACAGGCCTAAGCTTGTACTATATTTGGTTGACCTCTTGTCCCCACCAGGTCTACCGCGATTATCGAGTACATTTCGTGTGTCTCTATCACTCCAAAGTAGAAATCATCTGTGTGACAGAGACAGATACTCAAGATTTACGATTATTGCTGCTCACGATAGGCCCTCAGACGCCACGGGTCGCAACAGGTTTCATACGAAGCCGTATAGTTCTATCTGCTTCCGTAGTTCCCAATATCGCGATCGTACTTTACTAAACCTCGTATCTGCAATACTCACTTGATGCGAAAAACGCCCGTATCCCGATTGAAAGAAAGGTGATAGTTCCATGAATTGATTGCTGTACATCCAAGTTTGAGTAAGTATTGCGACGATATTCTATTGTGGAGTTTGCGCAACAATTGCGCCCCGGTGACGCTTTCAATCGGATCCCGATTTTATTACCAGCATAAAACATATTGTATAAATATACATATATATACAACTATATTGGAGTTGTATATATATTGGATATGCAGTTATCGACTCTGGCTGTATGTTTGAGCCGTTTGGGGTGGAAACCCTCGGGCCGTGGGGACGTGGTGCTCACAGCATTTACAAAGAGCTCTCAAAGCGCCTGGTGGAGGCGACGGGTGACAGGAGAGCTGGTTGTTACCTTGCGCAACGTATTGGCATTGCCGTCCAACGCGTCAATGCCGCCAGCCTTCTTGGCACCCTGCCGCAAGGCACTGAGCTCGAGCCCGTTTTTTATTTATAAATTTAATTATATTTAAACTTCTTTTTGTAATGTTTTTCAGTAATTTTTAGGTTTATGTAGATTTTAGATGTAGTTTTTATTTTTTTTTATCTAGTTTTAACTATATTGGATCATGTTGGAAATAGGTTAGTAAACTGGGGTTACTTTGAACTTTGGGGTTACATTGATAAAAACTTCTTTTATTTTTTAATCGCGAATATCTTCCGTTACCAAACGCATCCGTATATATATTTTTTTAAGTCTGGCGAGAACGATAGTTATCCTTATTAATTGTTTAGACACTTTAAATGAGCATGGTCGTTAGAATATCGTATCACGTGTTTATATTTACGTATACTTTCTGCTATTTTTCGTGTATAAAATAACTTCTAAACTAACAATAAGGGTAGTGAGGTAAACGGTGCTTAATCACAATTAACTTGTCACAAGTGTGTTTTTGTATACAAATATTACGTTTTGGGGTCTTCAATTCAAACTAAGTACTTATAACAATTGTTTTTATTCAATGGGGTGTCTTTGATCACCTACATGGGGTCACATTGATCAGAATCTTACGTATAGTTGGTTATGGTATGTCTATCCATTTGACTGTTTATTTTATAAGAAGATTATTTTCTCTTCAACGTTTGATTTTTGTTTTTAATAAAGTTGAATACTGAAGTTTTTTTATTATATTTCCTGTAAGGGTTTAAATTCAATTACCCTAAAAAAACAAGGTATCAAAGTAACCCCAATGTCAGTTTGACTTTGATTACAACGTTTTATTTTTCTATCTTCATACATTTTTAAAGTATCGTTTCAAATTTTTTTACCGAGAAAGATAACAAAAAGTTGATGTTACTATTTTATTTTTGGATTTTTTTATGCCTAATTTTAGAAGATATTGAAGTTTACATTTTAAAATTGATCAATGTAACCCCAGTTTACGGTACCATTATGGGGTACGGCGGATATTTCAGTTTAGAAATAATTTAAATTAGTAAATAAGCGTTACAATATTTCCTTCGGTTAACCTGATGGTTCATGGAATAAACCTATTTTAACGGGTTATATTGCGTATATTAATTAAATTTAAGTACATCTCGACTTTCGAACACTTTAGCACAATTTTACAGGGTTCGTGGTCTACGCTGTAAGTGTTCGAAACATCGATATAATCGGTCGAAACAGTTTTATTTTATGCGTTATTACTTGAATTTCTAAATTAAAGCAATAATTTTCAAAAGAATTGCGCTGAAAGGGGCTTAGAAAATAAATCTTCATATATCAATTTTAATTTTTGCAACTTTTATGTTGGATTTTGATACCTGTATCCAATTATGTTGCTAATAGAGTTCATAGTAGCTAGTTATTTTTTTTTTACAGTTTTACACGAAGAGGCAATCTCGACATGAAAGGCATAAGGTCGGATTTAGCAATTTCTTTGACTTGTAAGTGTAACTTTATGCTATTGAGACAAGGTCGAATTTAGATATATCTCATATTCACCTAATGCCTCTCAGGTCGAGGTATGTCTTCATTTAATTGTTGATTTTTGTCGCATATTTTTAGCCGTAAGCCGTAGTTCAAACAAACATTCAGCGTCGGGAGTCGAGAATTATTTTATTTCAGTTGGTTAAACCTAGGTAATTTAGGTCGATCATGTCGATTTATGTAAGAAACTCCCATGTATTTAAGACCGCCAACGTGCAGTGACACGTCTGTAATATCAGGCAGGCCAGTACCACTCATAAATCATAAAGAACACGGTATGAGGAGTTGCCCTTAGAGTCCAATAGAAAAATTACTTTTGTAGCCCCAGTACAGCAAAAGCAAATCCAACTTATAACAGTAAATTGCGTAGAGGCTTGAACACCTGCATAATGTTCCCGTCGATCATACCGGCGCGTGAAATTGAATCTCATGAGCGCAAATCACACCTCTATTACCATATTATACGACAATGTCACTCACCTGGGGTGACTGGGAAGGAATATACAACCTTAATATGACGATTTAAGGTCCATTGCGAGGGTACACTTTGTTCGGTGTAGTGTTCCTGTTTTTTTAGTTTCAGACTATTTTTTATTGGGGACAATGAAAGACAGATTTCGCAGATTTATGTTTTTTTATGTAATTTAACCCTACAATGCATACAGTTCCAGTTACATAGTTATATATCTTATACAAAATTTTAAATTTCTACCTACTAACGGACAAAGAGCTATGCTGTGGACAGAGACGGACAGACGGACATTGCGAAACTATAAGGGTTCCTAGTTTACTACGGAGCCCTAAAAAGTCATAATTCGAGGGCATGCATAATCAACATTTACAATAACGTAAAATACGAGAAACATGAAGGCAATTTAAAATGTGGCAACTTTTCAAACAGCCCGCAGCGCATCTTAATTAGATTTGTGAAATAAATTAATTAAACGTAACGTAATATTGGCAATTAAAATTGCTCGGGCCGGGGCGCTTCAACAAAACGTATGTAAAGAAAATGTGTCAGAATGTGGCGTAATTTATTCTGTCCATACTGCCTACTGTTGATTGGAATACACAAGTCACCGCCCAATCTGTGATGCAAATGGATTCTGATAATAGACATTTTCGGAAACGAAAAAAACATTTTATTATTAACGCCTATCCAACCACGTTATGCCAACATAATGTCGAGTTGAACTGGTCTACTACCGCGAACGCCTATGTTCGTCAATTTCGCGGATTTGTCTCTGTCACGCACAACGAAAGTGTAATTAGAGTGACAGAGACAAATCCTCGAAATTTGTGGATTTCGAAGTTCGCGGTAAGGCCGCTGGTTCGCAAATATCAATGGTCTTTAACCAAATAACACCGACGCTGAATGTTTCTTTGAACTACGGGTTATGAGTAAAACAAACAATATGCAAAAATCAACATTTAACTGAATACATACCTCTTCGTATAATAGTACATTACTATAGAGGACGGGAAACGAAGGGTTACAGGCCAAGTAGATATATCTGGCCGAAGGAACTGAGTGTAACCCTGTTTCTCGCCGAGATTTGTATAGTGCTTTTCTCAAACTTGCCATGAAATAAAACGAACTGATTTCGCCGAACCATACTTTTTCATTTGTAAATATACCAATACATAGTACAGTATCGTAAAACATTAAAAAAAAACATTCGCGCCTAATTTTTTTTTAATCTGTTTGAGGTATTCTTTTACCTGGTGGTATAGACATCAGTTCTAAGGATATTTTTTTTTTCAGTGGCTGAATGTCAAGAGCAAGACCTAGTGTCACAAATTGACGTTTCAAAACAAAAGACAGTCTGTTTGTAGTCCTAGGTGTGAAATAAATACATGAAATCTCTTTACATATCATCTTAGCACATGATACCGGATACATAGTATTTCCGGGTTTAATTTAAAGTAAGTAACATCAACATTCCGTAGTAAGTTTGAGAAAAGATTATAAAGTGAAAATAAAAATGGCTTCTATGAACTCTATAAACATATAGGTATGTTCATAGGAACATATTATTTGTTTACTTTTTTTTGAATTTTACTGACGAATGGTAAAAGGTTAGCACACAATTAAACAAATAGATGTCAAATCATTTGTGCCGACTCTTGTGAATCGATCTGTGAGTTTATAACAGTTTGTATAATTATGCAGCGCAAATAAATAAGCCAGACTTTAAAACGCCATAAATTCAAGCATAGGTTTATACATTAATGTACAACGCCTTATGAAAAACTTTGTATGAGATGGAGACCATAAAATCCACTAGAAAGAATAAGTCTTCTTCGCTACATGCAGTAAGCAAAATGCGATTTTGTACTGACTGTTGTCTCGCTGTAAAGTGCCCTTGTTCGACTTGCTGAGGTGAATAGTTATTTGTTATACAACTATTACAAGAGGGCAATGTTGTTTGCCGCTTGTACTTTCATTGAGAATGGAAAAGTATTGAAAACTGATAAAAATGTAGATTGCTGTAAATTGCATTGTAGGTACTTAGCAAAAGTATATTAATATTATATATAGCTTTGATATTTATATTCAAACCTGGAAGAACAAAATTAAATGAAGGGTCCACGGAAAAAACATTTCTAGAACATAAAAAAATCAGGGCAAGTTCACACCTTATTCTGTTAAAAGTAAGGTGGTATTCCCTTGAAATGGCTACATAATGAACAGATGGCAACCCAGACGAACACCGAGGAAGAAACATCCAGATGTTGCGAGGCGACCAGCATTTTTGCCTTATGTCAGGGGTGTAACGGACAAAATAGGTACGCTTTTGAATAAGTATTCCATACCAACCGTTTATATGCCGTTATCAAAGGTGGCAGGGCATCTAAAGTCGCCTAAGGATGTTTTACCTTATCACACACCGGGCGTTTATAAGATTGATTGTAGCTGTGGTAGTTCCTATATTGGGGAAACCAAACGCACCATAGCGGAAAGGGTCAAGGAACATATCACGGCTGTTAAAAAGCGTCAAACTAATAAGTCTGCTGTGGCCGAGCATTTGTTGGAGTCCGGACCTAACCACTGGATTGAGCTCCATAACCCGAAAGTCCTCTCAACCGAGCGTATACATCATAGCCGAAAAGTACGTGAAGCTATAGAAATTAAGAAACATCGGAATTTTAATCAAAATGAGGGGCAAGGAAACTCGTCCGCGTGGAATCCCGTGATTTACAAATGTAAGCGTGGTGAAACATCCATTTTAAAGCCTTTGGATGTTGTGAGTGTTGTGTGTAGACCTAGTGACAACCCTAGCCTAGAAGTGAATAATCAAGATCAAGTGCGGGTAGTTCGAAAAACCCGCGCAGCTCGAAGGTGTTGATACATTCTCTCGCCAGTCTGCCTGCGACCACGGGTGTAACGTCATGCCCGAAACGTCAGGATATAATTAAACGTAAGTTTACGCGATTAAGACCCGTTTGTCTTGAAAATATGAGTGATAATCGTGAAAGTTTAAATCAATTTAATGTGTCCTTTTGACTCATTTTTACTAACCTAACTTGTATGAGAGTTGCCATCGACTCATGTCCTTTTTAATCAAGCCAGGGTAAAAATCCTCAGATTTTTTCATTACGTTTCCTTTTCGTGACTAGGGATTTATTACAATGGCGTTTTGTATGACGGCATCATACGGTACGGCGCGGCTAATAAGGTACACAAATTACCTGCGGGCCGATTTCTTCTCGTGATTTATAGCGTAAAAATGGCTTTTTAGTACAGATGTCGGCTTTTTTAGGCTCTAGTGCGAAAACTGTGTCATTTTACGTCAGGTCCAAAACTTCGGAGGGCCATCTGCAGTAAAAAAAGTCGTACGAGACACGTGCAAAAACGAAATTCGTAACTCGTATCGATTTAAAACAGTCCCTATCGGTCGTGTTTGAGAATATCGCCACTCGTTTCGAATTTCATGATTTTCGCATTTGTGTCGTAATGTACAATTTTATTTGAGGTAAACTAAATAATTAATAATCCATTAATTAGACCAATTTATGGAAGATTGAATTTAGTTGAAGAAATCTTATTGAAGAGATGTTATTATAATTACGTTAATCGAGTTAACTTAATTGAGTAACATAATATTATATCTCTTGTGTATGTATTTTCTGACCACGAGTAAAATTACATGCAGCCATATCCGCGAGGTCTAAGATTATTCCTCAAGTTTGGTTGCTGTTTTTGTGACACTCAAGCGCTCCAGTGAAGTAAGAGGACAGAAATTCTAATATTTTTCTTAGAGCTTTCGGTCTGCACTAAAGATCCCGCCTTTCTGCTCAGTATGTCTGTACCTGCTGAATATGCTACGCTTTACGGCACGCTACGGCGTAGCACTAGGGTGTGCTACTCGCTATAACTACTCGTGATAGACGATATTTCGTCGGCTGACCACCAATACAATAAATGCTGTCATTACTTATAGCAACCTCGTATGAATGTATTGAACCAGAACTGAGATACGAGCTTAAGTTCAGGTACCCATTCGTTACTTTGTGAGTTTTGTTTATCGCAAAAACAGCGAAACTAAATGATATCTTGATTAGTTTTGTATTATTTTGGTTTCCATGAGTATAATACAGGACTGAAGACATGAACTATTAATTTTATAGTTTCTATGTACAGTCAACCAATTGGAACCCTAGGCCACTCAGGAACCATGTCAAAGTAACGTTATCAATCAGATTGTAAGACATTTCAAACGGCTTTTCATTTTGACATGGTTCTAGAGTGGCCTAGGGTTCCAATTGGTTGAGTGTACTATCTATAGCTAGATAAAAAAACAGGCTTAGGTTTTCATGTGTCATTTCATTAGCAAATTTTGTACCTTAATTGAACACCTTACAATGCTCAGAATTCCACTTTTTCAACACTATCTCTCAATTCTCAATAAAAGTACAAGCAAACAACGTTGCCCTCTTGTAATAGTTGTATAGCAAATAACTATTCACCTCAGCAAGTCGAACAAGGGCACTTAACGGCGAGACAACAGTCAGTACGAAATCGCATTTTGCTTACTGCATGTAGCGAAGAAACTTATTCTTTCTAGTGAATTTTATGGTCTCCATCTCATACAAAGTTTTCATAAGGCGTTGCACACAAATGTACAAAATTATGTTTGGATTTATGGCGTTTTACAGTCTTACTTATTTATTTACGCTACATCATTATGCATAATGTTGAACATACACTTGGAACAGGCCTAGCCAAGATGCGATTCTGCAATCGTATACGATAAGCGATAACACGTGATCATAATGTTGTATGGAAATGGTCACGTGACTTTTCCTTCAACTCTGACATTCTTGGACATTTATTACTCATCGCTTACCATCTACGAACAAATAAAACATGGAAACCGCACGCCATATTACTTAATTTGCCTTTCAAAAACGGTCCTGAGTTTTAGTTGACAAGTGTCACCCCCTCTTCAATGCATCACGGTAATGAATGTCAATATCAACCTATAAAACTTAAACCGCCATTTAAAAATAGTTGTGATTGGTCCATCAAGGTTTTGATCGGCTATATTCTATAAACATTTGTTATAGATGTTGCGCCAAAATATGCGCGGTGTTAAGAAAAGGCGCTATGTCCTGCCCATCTTGGTACAATTGAACAATTGCTTTTGGGGGCATTTTTGAGCTGGCGTTAGACGTCCATGTTATATATGGTCGCAGCTTACCGTATACGATCGCAGAAAGGGAACTTGGCTAGGCCTGCAAGTAGTCAATTTTTCTTATTTTCCAGGTGTTAAATGCGCTGCAGTGGGTTTAGCATAGGATTGGTGTGACAGTATGTCGCCGCGAGATAGACTATCCGTCCCTCTTTTATTCATATTGTTAGTAAAATATGGAAAACCTATCTCGCGGCGACATACTGACGTGCCAATCACAGGTTTTATATTCAGAGAGTCGACGTCAAATTATGATTTCCATGCCTCAAGGCGCCAAGGTTTTCTTGTGGCGCTTGATACTCAAGGACAGGGTGCTTAGCCAAGTTGCCAATCGCTAACGCTTAGTCGTCAATCGTAAGCAAAAGGCAGCTGTCTTTGTCGCACTAATACGCAAGAGTGACAGAGAGGGAAAACTACGATACGCTACCAAGCGCTAGCGATTGGCAACTTGGCTAAGCATCCAGGACTGGCAATAAAACTGCTGAGCAAAAATAATTCAGCAGATATTGAAGCATTCCATGAAAACATGTCGTAAGCGACACTGTCTTTTCGAAACTTTTGCAATTAAATTAGCAAGCTGAGTTACGGTATAATAAGAACATATCAAGGCTTTAAGATTGACAGTGTTTCCTAGCAGCTAGCATATTTTATTAGTGTAGCCACCATAGGGACACGTAAGCGACAAAAAGTAGAAGTTTTTTCATGGAATGCTCCTTTTACTAAGTAGAAGTAGGTACAGAAATGAAAATGCGAAATTACAAATATGATTATGTAGGTTCCATTATGAAGCCAACGCTTATCAGAACACGGAAGTGGCAAGTAAAAAATTTCACGAGTAGCCATTAACAACAGAAAGTATTTCCGTTTCATATTTTGATTTTCGGTGCCATAAATTATTTCTGGGAATTTAAACTTGCTGCATTGCCGGCGGGTGGGAGATAATAAATGTCCGTCGAGCATACGCGGGACTATTACTCCCGTGCAATCAAAAATATGTCAATATATTTGCACCTTACCCCTTTAAGATAAGGTTCACAGGTGTAAATATATATTTGATGATGTGAGTCGTCACCGGACGAATAATGCACTTTTACTGGCTTTTGTTTTAATGCTCAGGTGATTACGACTTGTTTTAATGACAACTCGTGGCATGTCGATAAAGTTTTACACAAGTAGGTAACCAATTCATTTTATTATGGGCGAACAACTTGAGATAAATACCTGTTTTGATAGCTACTATTCCAATATGTTTTCTGGAATCCGACAATTTCAGTTCAATCTCTGTGTATGTAGTGGGTACCTACTTAGTAAGGTGGTTCTTATTTTTGCAATTTTGTAAGATGTTCGAACCAATAAAGGAGATCTGTGCTCTCCCGATTGCAATTTTCTATGAGACACCCTCTCATTTTGTTATTTGACAATTAAACCATATTTGTTTTTTTTTTCAATTATTATAAACTAAAATTAGGGGTCGCTACCGAAGTACGAATTTCAAGAAAGGCAAAATCATTAGTCGTTTTTATATTACTCAGCGCAACTATAATTTAAGGTATCTGTAGGTCTTATGTTCTTTACCAGTTTTGTTGTAAATGACCGTTTTCAGGCCACCGTAGGCTACAGCTACCGCTTGTTAATACAACATGGAATTATGAATAAAAACTTTTTTACCTACAATACCTACATCGTTAACAAACTACTTTTTATTTTCGAAGCTCGTGACAATTGTCACAACGCTTAGAAAAAAAATCGCTTACTTTTGGCACGAGGTTCTGCCTGTGTCAGAATTCCGCTACAATTGTCGTATTTCTTGAGACAATCATTGTAATTTTACCTACTCCGAAAAAAAGTAGCTTTTAAACTATTTATTGCGGTTTTCGTTACGGCAAACAAACACACGGCCCGTCTGATGGTAAGCGGTAATCGTAGCCTGTGGATGCGGGCAATAGGAGAAACATTTTTTTTTACAATTGTCACACCTGCAATGATGGTGAAATAGGCCATTCGAGAATATATTGCAATATGCCAGGGGCCCATTTCTCGAACGCTTGCAACTTGTAATACAAGTAGAAGTCTCTTTTTAACACTATTAATTAGATAAGTACTTCCGCTTGTATAACAAGTTACAAGCTTTCGAGAAATAGGCCCCTGGTGTCGCAGGTGTTCAGCGGATTGCGATAATTGCCGACAATCAGGTGTGAAAATTTCACCACTCGAAAAATTACGTGTGCGCGTAATTCATTGTAAAGAAAGACCAATCTAGCCATTTACTACAGTCCAATTCACATACAGTGAAGTGTTTTAATAAATTTATTTTCAATACTGCAATTTATGTACATATATTAATTAAATTTAACTAATCTACGTAACCTAACCTATATCTAAGATTGGCCATTGTGGCATTGTACCGAGGATGCTGGCGGCATTTCCTCGCTGCATCGCAACACTGATGCGTTGCGTCTTTTAGGTAGTACGTCAACCGGACGTTTCGCGATCTCAGCAAACAATTTGCGTGCGCCTATGAACCTAAAGTTTCTACGCCAAACGATACAAAATCGTACTCTTTGCCGAGGCCCTTATATTTAATACGTTTTAAAAATTATACTTAACTGATGCAGATGCCTAGATAAACATAACAAATAAATGACACAAATTGTACTACGGTCGCACATGCAGGTGCATGAGATGGGATCCAGAACTTTACCGGTCACTTGGTCTGTACAACAAAGTTGCCTACACAGGAGGAACGATCGCTAGAATTAATGCTTGCAGTGTAGATAATATTCAATCAGTATGGTAAAACGATAACATTTCCGCTTACATCTGTAATTAAATAATGCCATACGTCAATGTAACTTGGGTTATAGATGGCGTATTAAACGGGGTGATGAATCGTATTAACCGTGCAAAAATGTAGGAAAACATGACTAAACTTGCAGGGACCGGCATAAAATGGCGTATTATACTACAGTGCTTCGTTCTCGATATATAATTAACCATGTAGTATCTTTATGTTACTAGGCAACCAAACGCATTTTTAGAGCTAGATTTTAAAGCTGTAATAATAAAAAAAAGTTATTCCTTGTCTATGCATATTCTAGCTCCACAGACAATCACACCTCTATATCATTCTTTTTGTTTGCGCGGCAACGAACGCTA
Source organism: Thaumatotibia leucotreta (assembly GCA_025490895.1). Lineage (NCBI taxonomy): Eukaryota > Metazoa > Arthropoda > Insecta > Lepidoptera > Tortricidae > Thaumatotibia > Thaumatotibia leucotreta. The sequence continues at coordinate 14,959 of JALPQI010012135.1, forward strand.
TCACTACCGAAAATATTTGTTTATTGGTGATAAATTACATTACATAGTGCTCAATAACAAGCAAAATAAGATGCCGAAATATAAAACAAAGGCCGAAGAAAAGATAAATAAGTATTTGCGAAAGAAGGCTGACATAGAATCTAGAAAAACTAATACAGATACAGAGTGGGAATTAAATAATAATGTTTTTGAAACTATCACTAAAAAACTTGGAGTTCCAGATATAGACCTCTTTGCATCTCGAGCTAATGCTAAGTGCTCTACATACATATCATGGAAACCAGACCCGGATGCAACAAATATTGATGCATTTACAGTAAAATGGTCTGAGAATTTTTTCTATGCGTTTCCACCTTTTAGTTTAATATTAAAGTGCTTACAAAAAATTAATTATGAAAAAGCCTCAGGTATCATGGTCATGCCATATTGGCCATCACAACCGTGGTTCCCAATAATGCAAGAAATGCTCATTTCAGAGTTGTTGTTTTTTGGGCCAGATAAACATCTTCTATTCTCCCCTTTCAGGAGCTGTCACCCCTTGCATCAACAGCTTACCCTGGTGGCAGGAATCTTATCAGGCAAGCCATGATAAGGCAGGCGGTCCCAACAGTCTCTTTAGATACCATGTTAGCCTCATTATCAAATAACACTTTAAAACAGTATGAGGTTACATTCAAAATTTGGTGGAATCATTGCCAGAATAACCAAATGGACCCATTATGCTCATCCGTTCCAAAAATAATGCAATTTTTGTCAATTCAGTTTAATAAAGGAGCTTCTTATGGAACGCTGAATTCTCACAAATCGGCTCTCTCTTTAATTATCGGTAATCGTATAGGTAAAGATGAACGGATTAAAAGACTTCTAAATGGTTTCTACAGAACAAAACCACCATCGGCTAGATATAAAATCACTTGGGATCCATGTATAGTTCTAAACACCCTAAAGACTTGGTATCCACACTCCTCGTTAAACTTGGAAACTTTAACCCAGAAAGTTGTTACCTTAATAGCACTATGTACAGCCCAAAGAGTACAAACACTTTCAGTAATGCAAGTAAGTAACATTACTTGTCTAGAGTCGGGAATACACATAAACATTACAGATATAATAAAAACATCTGCCCCAGATCGTCCCCAACCTACATTAGTTTTACCATTCTATAGTGAACCTGAAATTTGTCCTGCTTTATCATTACAGTATTATATAAATCATACTAAGGATATTAGAAACGCGATTGACAATCTGTTTATTACAACAAAAAGACCTTATAAATCAGCCACTCCATCGACAATAAGTCGGTGGATTAAAAGTACCCTGGCAAGATCAGGAATTGACACAAATATTTTTAAAGGCCACTCTGTTCGGCACGCTTCGACTTCCACAGCCAGTGCAAAAGGCGTATCTATTGATGTTATAAGAAGGGCTGCAGGTTGGACAGGGTCGTCACAGACGTTTGCAAAATTTTACAATAGACCTGTGGTTAGTGACCCGAACAATTTTGCTAATGCTATCTTATCATTGTAGCAATTTATTGAGGCGGCATAGATGGTAGGTACTTACCAGCAGCCACATTTATTAAGATGTATTTTCTTCTAAAAGATATTGTTGTGTTTGATTAATATTTAGATATACTTATATAACTGCAAGAGAGCAGCATTTATTGTTTTGTTACGTAATATATAAAACATTATAAATAATTACATACTAATTACTTGTACATGTGATTACTTAATTTCAAGTTTAACTGCATGAGAACAGTATTATTTTATTTTTTGTTATTAACGTAAGCGCAGAAAATGTTGAAATATATCTACATTCATAAGGATAGAGAGGAAAAATAAATAAAAAGTCTGATTAATACTAATAATATGTTTAATTAGCATTTCTTTTACCATTGAGATATTAATATTATAGCAGATCACAACTCCCATTTGCTCTGAACATCTACATGGTTAATTATATATCGAGAACGAAGCACTGTAGTATAATTAATGATCAAACGAACTTACCTTAAGTGATGTTCGATCATAATTATATGAAGTGCTTCGTTCGAAGATATATACCCACCCAACCCAGGCCAATAAGGTCAGGGCCGTTATTTGCTACCCTAGGGAGTTGTGATATTTTATCTCTGAAAGAATGATATAGAGGTGTGATTGTCTGTGGAGCTAGAATATGCATAGACAAGGAATAACTTTTTTTTATTATTACAGCTTTAAAATCTAGCTCTAAAAATGCGTTTGGTTGCCTAGTAACATAAAGATACTACATGGTTAATTATTTATCTTCGAACGAAGCACTTCATATAATTATGATCGAACATCACTTAAGGTAAGTTCGTTTGATCATTAATTATACAGGAAATCGTATCAAACGTGATCGTATTAAGCGGGTTCTACTGTATTTATTTACCATAATCCCTTTACAATGTACAGGGTAAACTTTCAACGAATCTTGAAAGTAATTGTGCCCCCACTATCCTGTTTGCAACAAAGGTGTATGAGAAAATAATGTTTGAATGAAGAGCTATTGTTATGGCGGCGTCTCACAAAGAAATCTCCAAGCAAAGTGCTTGAAGCAAGCGTTTGTTCAACTTAATACAAAATTACCGGCACGGGAACAAGTGATTTTGTTTTGTAGTTTCCTTAAACAGACTACACTAACGTAGTTGTAAAAGAATGTAAGATGAAATTTGTTATAATTTTAAAATAGTACATTACATCAGAGGTCGGGAAAATGAGGATTTCGGGCCAAGTTGGTGCGAGCGAGGCCGGAAAGGTAACAACGCCGAGGGATGTACAGGGCTTTTCTCAGACATACAAAGAAATACAAAAAAATTACAATGTTGTCGAAATAAAAAAAGTTACTTTGCAGGCCTAGGCCCGAAAAGTGTTATGAAATTCCATTTCCACCCCAGTGAGTTATTGCGCCTTAAAAGCGATACTTCCGAGTCTATTTTAAGGAACGTAAAGACAAAATTATGTTTGAGAATAGATACATTTTAAATGTGTTAAGGTTTATGGAATTCAAGCCGCGTGATGACGGATTGAAAACATTTGTCACCAGTGTCACCATCTCGACTTTTCTCGTGGTTGTCGTAAAAGTCGACTAAGGTACGGAAGTTATGGAAGTATCACTGACCATTAATTTATTGAAGGTTGATGATGGTTAGCAGAATCAACATGATGGATACTACTACGATCGCCAATCCGCTTGCCCAGCGTGGCGACTATAGCTATTACCTACCTCCTAACTCCTAATGCATTCCATTCATACGTATGTATAGCTAATAGGAAAAGCAGTGGATTGAAAGAGACTTATGATGTGATATAAAATAGCCATATAGCTAGTCCACGTTCTTAAGAAAAGATGAGTAAAACATAACGCGTATATAATATTTGTATAACAATTAATGAACATCTTTGAGTAGTCATAACACGAAACTTTACGGCACATGCTCTTACCTTTATTACATTGTCACGCTGCTTAGTTGAGAGTGTTGCATATCGTGTTGTACGGTCGCCATCAGATATATCGAAGCGGTCACAGTGCTCAAAAATATCTGACAATGCACTCTAACGCTTTGACAATAGGTGCTTAGATAAGTTGCCAATCGCTAACGCTTTATCGTCAATCGTAAACGAAAGGCAGCAAACTGTCTTTGTCGTACTAATATGAAATAGTGACAGAGAGGGAAAACTACGATACGCTACTAAGCGTTAGCGATTGGCAACTTGGCTAAGCATTCATCGTCAATCGTAAACGAAAGGCAGCTAACTATCTTTGTCGTACTAATATGAAATAGTGACAGAGAGGGAAAACTACGATACGCTACTAAGCGTTAGCGATTGGCAACTTGGCTAAGCAGTCTGATATTTCTAAATGCGACTGTACTGCACCACACGAGTGCGTTACCTATTACAGTTTTGTTATTGTTAGGACGTGTTGATGTTCGGTGTAAATGTTGTTTGTACGACAACCCTCCTAGGATTATAAACGAGTGATGTTCCCAAAGGTATGTTTTGTCTTTAGAAGCTTTACAAAAATGAGCCCTTTGGAAAGTAACTCCGCAAATCTGATGACATTTTTACAAGGTTCTTTTACTGACGGTTAGGTACTTTTAGTTTTTATTTAGGCGTGCAATGAAGAGTATTTAGCGAAAAGGATCCAAAGTCTGAAATTTGTCACTGAAATAAAATGACTTTCTTTTATTTTGACAAAAGATTTAAATTGAATTGACAGATTTTTGTGGACTGGATCCTGTTCCTCAAACTATGTCCATTTTTATTGCATTGTTAGTGCTTGTTCAGTTGGGGATGAGGTTCTTGTTTTTTAAGGTAATTTATTTGCTTAAAGAGCATTACCGTAAGTCAGTCTCGTCCGCTTTCTAAGAATGTTGAAGTCGGAACCGTGTTCTACTAAGAGGAAATGATACGGGGTAGCTTTTCATAGAAAATACTGCAAAAATGATAATTTTAAGGTGGAAGAACCCTTCGTATGTCTAAGCACTGATCAGTGACGAGGAAATTAGGTATTAGAAAAAAATATGCGCGATACACGAGGGGTTAAGCCGAGTTTTCACTTAGTGTTCTGAGCGAGCATTCGCTTGTTCGTGGGCTGACGAATGAACATTTTACTATGTGAAATCCTGTTATAGTTCAACAGTTTGACATTTATAAATACTTATATTATCTTTAAGTATTTGCACACCTGCAGGCAGGTTGCATACGCATGAAATCTATAGGTACTTCCTAGATTTAAGACCTCTGTAACCGTATTCTGGCAAATAAATTATTTTGACTTTGACTTTGACTGTTCTCATCTGCCCAAGAACGAACGAGTGTTCGCTCAGAACACTAAGTGAAAACGCGGCTTCAGACTGAAGTCGTGGCCAAGGCATCAGGCCTTACACTAAGTCTTATAAACTTAAAACAGCTTTACAAGGAGAAGTTGATGCTACTATACCGCGCTGTTAGAAGCCAGCTCGACTTAACAGTGTGTAATTAGGTCTCTTGGGGCACTACGATAGCTTACTGCGATCGCGTTCCACTGTTGTCCAGCCGAGTTCATAAAAATGTATACAATTCTGCACCTTACTTCAATACAATAAGGAAAAACATGTAGAATATTATGTTCTCTTGACGAAGCCTTTGCGAAGAGGAGGAATGGTGGCTGTAAAGAATTCCGTCGCTCCTACCGGGTGGAGCAAAAACATCGGTGATATTTTTCATGCGTTCAACGCATTATCACAGTTAGTTTCGTATTGTGATTCAAAAACCGGTCAAGAGCATGTTAGGCCTGCTTAGGGTAGGGTTCCGTGATGAGTCAAAAAGAGCGGGGCCGATTATGTTCGATATATATATATTTCCATTATTCTTTAAGCCATAAGTATATATTTTTTTTCATTCTTATATATTCTTAGGGGTGCCCGTCTCTTCGCATAATGTTCATTGCGCAGAAAATGTTTTGGCCGAAACATTTGGCTTATTGTTGAATGGCATAATAATCGTTTCGCCGAATTATTTTTATGCATACACATACAGAAGTCCTAAAGTATGTTTTTCCAAATATTCGTATGCCGATTATTAAATTATCTAAAATGTAATATTACTAATATTGATTGTCATAAAAAATATTTCGCATTATTATTAGAGTGGCTAAAATAATCGCACTTGTCTTTGAAACTAATTTAAACTACATCAATATTAAGTTGTCACGTCTATCAAATGGAATTACCTATTTGTAGATAACCTGATTGCAGAAAAACGAGAGGGGCAGAACCGATACGGTTAAGTTAGGTTAAAACATTAATCTTAGACTTTTACAATACAAATACTAGGTCTGCTCCAGCTGCTAGGAGAAAGACCAAATAAGGGGGGACGGGGGGCGAAGCCCCCCACAAGGGGGCTCGGGGGGCGAAGCCCCCCGCATGAAAAAGAAAAACATTTCAAAATCATGTAATCCACCTGGATAGGTTCGTTAGGTATCTTTTGTCCCTTAGAGCGGAAATAGGAGCCCCGCCAGGGGCTCCGTCGACATGTTGGCGGATCGTATTTCATTTTAGTAGGCGTTATGTTTAGCAGCAATTTTAGAATGTACAAAATTAGGATCATCAAACATATGCATAATACAATTTCGGCAAAGGAATCTTAGACACAATAAGCATTAGGATGAATAATGTTTCGGACAGACGACTTTAGGCGCAAAAACTTAGACACATGAAAAATATGCGAAACAATAATTCGGCGAAACAATTATCGGCGTAAAATTCTTATGCGACATAATATTCGGAACAATACTTTTATGCGAGTCGATATAGACCCATTCTTAGCGGTATTCTCCAAAAATATTTATTGAACGGAAAAACTTTTTTAGGGACCCATTTTTTTATTAATACGATACAACACACGCTTACCACCCGGTTTATGTGGGATTCCCGTTTGGCTAATGGGCCTATACATACACCAAAAAAGAAACATATTTCTCCTCTTTGCTTTTCGGTGGGGTTACGAAAACCTTTGTTAAAACAATAAACCAAAATATCGCAGATTCCGTTACGCGGTAACTTGGTTAATCCGCATACGACCAAAAGGAATCCCATAGGGGCCTATGCCTTGCCGCGACGTCTCAGGAATACGTATTATCCTAATACATAACCACGACATCATTATTATAATAATGTATTCATCATCATCATCATCATATCAGCCGAAAGACGTCCACCGCTGAACATAGGCCTCTCCCAAAGATTGCCACAATGACCGGTCCTGCGCCACCCGCATCCAGCGGACTCCTGCGACCTTCATCAGGTCATCAGTCCACCTTGTGGGGGGCCTACCCACGCTACGCCTTCCGGTACGTGGCCGCCACTCAAGAACCTTCCCGCCCCAACGGCCATCGGTTCTACGCGCAATAATGTATTAAAACAGAGTAATTTGTAAATCTTCATATAGACTGTGTCACAACGTTCCTGTGATTTGATGCAATAGCACCAGTAGTAGCTGTACCTACAAGTGAGTTTTCAAGTTTCGGTAAAGTTAGGTTTTACTCGATACGTAAAGCTTTCTGTCGCGCCCGCACTTATTTATTGGAGGGAGCGCGGCGATGACCTGCTGCATGCATCGGGTAAAACCTAGTATTGGTAACGACCAATACTTGCAAAGTCATGGTACGGCTACAGTTACTCGATAATGCTATATTGACATTCTTTCGAATGCAAGTTCCTATGTAAGGCACTGGTCTCACCGCGAGCTGCTAAGCTATGAACTATCGGCTATAAACACGAGCAAAGGATACGCACTCCAGTGTAAATTAAAGAGACACGGCGATACTCGCCCAGCTATCAGCTATCACCGCCGGGCGAGTATCGCCGTGTCTCTTTTATTTACACTGGAGTGCGTATCTTTTGTTAGTGTTTATAGCCGATAGTTCATAGAATAGCTTAGCTTCATCGCCAACAAACTGCTCCGCAGTTTGGCGAATCATTTGTATTGTGGTACACTTTGTTGTTTAATGTTATAAAAAAAAAGTAGCTCGGGGTGAGACCAGTGCCTTACTCCCTCGTGCGCTGAAGCTACTCAATGTACTGACAATATAAGGGGCTCTTTTTTTTACGGTCTTTATTTTCAAAACTGTGCAATTCATATAGATAAATTAAATCTAACTAATTTAACTAACCTAACCTATATCTGACTCAATTGACATCGGTGCCTGAATGCATTTTTTTTGCACGGATTGGACGACAGTTTGCCATCGATGATAAAGTTTTGTAGGGAGATGAATGATAGGTTGTCCAGCACTTATGTAACCAGTGGTTAAGTTACCGTGTTTGCTGTCGATTTATGTTATTACGAATGTTGTCCTATTTTTTGTAGTGTATTGTTACTTCTATTTATAATTGTAGGTATAGTTCGGGAAATATTATTTGACCGACTGTTATCTTACTTACGACCTTTTGTTTTATGTTAAAAACACAACCAGCAGTCAGAGAGACAATCAGCAGTCTAGCACTTTTCTATTGTTAATGAAGTGATGCAAAACAAAAGGTCGTAAGTGAGATAACAGTCGGTCAAATAATATTTTCCGAACTATACATTCCTCACGAAAATAATAAAGATTTGGTACTCGTGCGATAGCTCGGTTCACTCGCGTACAACCAATGCCCCACGGGGCTGTGTCTTGCCGACATCTTGTCATTATTATCCTAATGCATGCCCGTGACAATATTGTTATAATACCGTGTTAAACCAGAATGGAATACTTACTATATTCATCCTGAATGCGAGGAGATATAGTTTGGTTGATTATCATTACATTATCCATTTTGTGGTCTAAACAAGTAAACATTCCTGCATTATTTCTGTTTCACATTTACATAACTACATGATTAACACATTAAGGCCGAGTTTCTACATTTATTTTGGAAATAGCTTCCAAACAATTTTTTATAGAGGCCATTTAAAAATCTTTATTCTTTACTTCGGCCTTTATCAACTAGGAAAATAAATCCTTTTCGAATACGAGTGAATAACTGTAATGTAATGGCGTTTTAATAAATTCGCTTTGTAATATTATTATCGTAAAATATAAATTTTATATATCTGTTAGTTCTACAAAATAACGTTAGTAAAATAATATACCGAAATATACTGTAAGTATTATTTAAATATAAATATTGAAAACATGTTTATAATTTTAACTATTTTAATGCCTTTATATGTCCCCGTTTGTCATTTTCCGGTGCTTCTTGCTTTTATGTTCTCTCTAATGGTAAAAACACAAACTATAGGTAAGTTTTATGAAAGTTGGTAAAAATCTAAAATTCAATCACAGCTAACCCAACGCGGATAAAACATTGTATGGCATCGCTCCTTTATTTCATTTCATATTACGAGTTCTCTATAATCTGGTACAAACGTTTTCCCCGCCGGGAAATCTGCTCCGTGCATGTCAAAAACAGTTTTCAATTTTAATGCAAATTGCTTTATAGGGTTCTAGTGTTTTAAATCTATCGCGTCGGTATTAATATAGGGTATCCTTAGCCATTAAACAGTCGACGTGTACATATCAGAGTATTTGAAACCAGTCAACGCAGTGTTATATTATAAGTTATAAAAAATGATGTCGCCGTTACGAACAAATAAAGAAAATTCGTCATCCTCGCGGTAACCGATGTACATAGTTTTATTTAATATTAGAAATCTTAAACCTGATTGGTTAGCATTTACATTAATGTTACTAGGTAATACGATTCCGACTTGTGACAAAGTAGGTAGTTCGCAAAACTCGCGCGGATAAAACGTATTTTATCGCCAGTTTGTCTGCGACTACGGGCTTACCCTCGCGCCTGAAATGTTATGATAATATTGCTTTTAGTTTACGCGATTCAGCGCCGATTGTTCTTAAGATAAAAGCGTGAAAATTAAAATCATTCTGTTAACTATCTTTTTTGACTGTCTTGGCTACACCACGTTTTATAAACCGTAGTTATACAGAAAACGACAAACTTCGATTTTTTGTCAATGCAGACGCGACCAACCTCAATGTCTTAAAGCTTAAGTCAGATTGTCAAAAAATCAAAGTTGGTCGTTTTCTGTATAACTAGGTATACATTTTAAATCTGAATTTACACAGGCTGTAAGTTTTGAGACGCAACTATCGGTAAGAGTGAGTGGCATCTCTTTCTCGCATAATAAATTTGTCTCAAACCTTGCAGCAATAAAATGCTCGTGTAAATTCAGCTTCTAAATATACATGAAATATAACATCCGATGTGGTGCTTACCAAAAGAAGTTTTTGGGAATGGAAGATTCTATATCTTCATAAGAAAAGCTGCTCTTTATACTGCGCATGTCGGCAATAATCCGTGAGTTTGATGAGCGCTGTTTACGACCTACAGAGCGTATCGCTTAAGAGCTGAATAAAACGCTGACGATGCTCAATTTATACGAGTTAATATATTTTTATGGGTTAAGGAACGCTCGTGCTGTTCAAGATGGCTGCCTGTATTCATGAGCGCTAATATCATGTTCGGCCGTTTATACAATTTGTACAGTCAGAACGGTGACTATATTTCTACCACGGTACTAATATTTCGGGAGCGGTGTAAACTCGGATTCTCGATTTTTTTGGCCACATATCCCGACGAGTTTTGCACCCATAGTTCCGACCCTTAATAACGACAAACTGTTAACCACCACAAGCCTGCTGGATGCCTTCTTCAACAGTTGACCAGAAGAGAATTGTGGAGATCCAAGAGAGAAAAAAAACCTAATGGAAACATTGATAAAGATACCTAAAGTACCTTTAACTAGAATGTATTTTAGGTAAAAATTATATTAACAGTATCTATCTAGGCTTTGCCAGAGACTGACATATGCTTTTACATTTACGAAAATTGCTTATTTATTTGGCATGTAATATCTGAGTGATTCCTAGAATTTGTTTTGAAATAAAATATAGATATACGTTAATAAATCATGACTTTCATAGAAATATGGTAGTGGGATCCGTATTGGCTGTTGGGATTTAAACTGTACTGTTATTATTTGTAACAATTTTATTCGATTGATATTTAAAATTGTATGCTCTCTAAAATAAAACTAAACTGAATCGATTTTATAAACCTTTGAATTGCAAATATCGAAATCGTATAAACTGTTATTGAAAGTTAAAACACAAAGAAAAATCAATTCTAATATTTCCATTAATTTAAATTAACGCTTATATTAAGTAACGTAAAATAGGGTAAGAAAGGGAAATTCAAACTTCAAACCGAGTTACAATACTTATATTTTTATATTGATTTAAACTTTCGCGACCACGGGTGTAACGTCATGCCCGAAACGTCAGGATATAATTAAACGTAAGTTTACGCGATTAAGACCCGTTTGTCTGTAAAATATGACTTATATTTTTATTTAGTACATCTCAATACATATAATTACTTTAAAAGTATTCCAGTTATGTGAATTAGAGTTTTGAATGTTGGTTAACAATATAGATTTTGAAAATTATTGGAAATTCTAGCACACAGTAATTGGGGTGAGGGTGAATAGGAATCGAGTAAGAATAGTAGGATGGGAGTACTGCTAGAATTTACACGACATTACAACAATTTGAATTTCAATGCGAATAAAGTATTTTTGTAGATAACAATTTGAGAACTGCGATCTGAAAACCAACCCTTTTACCATCCCAACTTTCCCCATTCACGACTTCTGCCCTCGCAACTTCTTCTCACCCCATGACGATATTATCTCCCTAAAGCCACGTTTTCACTTAATGTTCTGAGCGAGCATTCGTTCGTTCTTGGACAGATGAAAACAGGATATCACATAGCAACAAGTTCGTTCGTCAGCCCACGAACACGTGAATGCTCGCTCAGAACACTAAGTGGAAACATGGCTTCACATTCAAAACAACATTAAATCCTACTCTTGTTTCAACACAAACTTGTCAAGCATGATTCATGTTCCTAAAACTAACCTTCAAGAAAATATTTGCATCTCCCCGTAATGGAAGCCAAACAAACCCCAATTTGCATTTACAAATAGGTGTTCCATTTAAAAGACGAAAGGGAAATATCGAAATGATGGATGTGGCCGTCATCGAAGCTTCGATTACGTCTCGAAATGCGATATATCTACAGCCGGAATGCATTAACATTCGGGCTGAGTCATCCCGACTTGGCGTAGAGTTGCAAAACAGACGGGTCAACCCTTTTTAGAAACATTTATTTCTTGTTTTTAGAATATAAGGTGTTTTCAAATCAGTTGCCGATACTTTGGGGTATCGGCAACTCATTTTTCGATTTCGGCGTGTTCTCGAGTGGTGACCACGCACTGGACGGTGCAGCGTGGGAAGGCCCCCCACGAGATGGAGCGACGACCTGCTAAAGGTTGCGGGTGTCCAATGGATGCGGACAGCTCACGACCGATCTTTGTGGAACTCTCTGGGGGAGGCCTATGTCCAGCAGTGGACGTCAATTGGCTGATGATGATGATGATGACTTTGAGGTATGCTTGTGTTCAATAACGAACAACTTTCTTTATGGGACTCATATCAAAATCACGAAAAAAAACGTCTTTCTGTACAAAAGGTACAAGTGTTTTTTTTTTGAGATTTCGATATGAGTCCCATAAGGAAATTTGTTCGTTATCATGAACACATGCATGCCCTAAAGTATCGGCAACTAATTTGAAAACACCTTGTATACGTTGCTTTTGCTGTTGGTTTTTTTTAAGTCCATAATCGGTGCTTTTGGTTATTATTGCATTAAAAATGTCCTGAATATAACAATTTTTGTATCAATCATAGTTGAGCGTGTGTATGTTTCTGAGTATATCTGACATTAAAATTCTCAATTAATACCTAAAATAAAATAAGAAACAGATCTAAATCGATAATGAACCAACATGTATACCTACAAAATAAACAATACCACCGTTTCTTCTCTTTAATGGTTTTACAGTGCTCTGAATATGGAAAAATAATGAGTTCATGTCATATTTATCGCTTAACTATATGCAAAATAAAATTGCGCAGAAAGGTACTACTTGATATAAATCAGTAGAATTACGATGGTCCCGTTTTAATCATTTTTTGTCGTTGCCGTCACGTTAAATAAGCAGCGCGATAAGCGACAAAAACGTGATGGCCATAAGCCACCACTTTGCATTGGGTTTTATAAATTTATTTAGAATTAGAATTTCGCTACAATTTGGCCTTTCATATTTAAGTAAGCAGTAATTACACAAATAACATCCACTAATTTAATTTGAGACACAACTTGATTGGCAAGTTTGTTCATATTACCTATTATATTTAGTTCAACTAAACAATATGCTATGTTGTATCTTCTCAACATAATATATAGTATTAGGGTAATTCTTGGAAAATATATCTGCGGTTGCGTTTTATTCCTTTGTCTTTCTCATACATTTTGTATAGGACAGATGAATAAGACTGCAGACATATTTTCAAAGAATGACCCATTAATAACTAAATATATGCAGAACCACGACATTCGAGTTTTATCCAATATACTTATAAGGTTTTATCAATAATATTGTTTATGATATTTAGTAAATACGAGTCCTCTCAGCTAAACGCGTCTATGCCTATTTGATCTGTGTACTCGCCGATACAGCGCCCAAGACTGCCGTAAGTAACCTATTGATTATACTGTAATGCAAACAACTACGACATTGATGGATTTACGATTTACCTTATCGGTTAATGACTTCTTAAATTTTTATTAAATTTGATCAATCGTAAAACTTTTACGCTTTTTAACTGATTTCAAAAGTTTTTGATTCGCATGTCTTTATTTTTATTTTTTGCATCTACACTATCTTACTCGATATCTCTAACAATTGTGAACTGTTTTTTTTTTATCGTACGGGTATAACCCCGACATAGTCCCTTTGGCATCAAGTCGGGGTCTAATGATGAGATCTTGGAAAAATCGGTTTTTATTTTGATGATTATGTCATGTCATGAAGATTCACGATTTTGGCATTCACCGCTTGTACTTCTAGCTTAGCGTCCTGAATAAATAATGTATTTTTCTTCTTCTACTTATTTTAAAATGCCATAGAATTAAAAATAAATACTTTAAATCTCCCCAAATCAATCGACGCAAAATCGACATAAGCCGGCCGAAAAAAGCTTTATGTCATCGTCATAAGAGCGAAAAATCCGAGGCCGCATCGGCTGAGTCGATACGCTCTTATACCGTCGACATAAAGAGTTTTGCACCCGGCTAGAAGGAGGATACCTCCTAAGGCCCGGGATTTGATCCGGTACCTTCGCAACGGAGCCACCAAATAAGTAAACAGTCATCGTCCTGTTTCTCTACTGACTCTGAAGCCCTGCCGCGAACCACGAACGAAGTGTTATATCTCTCTGTCGGCCTTGTGAATTCGTACGTAAGTGTGACAGAGAGGCAACAGTTAAACAGAGGCCTCTGTTTAAAACTTTTATCTTCATTTCAATAATATTGAATAGTACCCAAAGTTGCATTAATAAATTAAGTTTCCTGCAATATGGCGGAGACAATGTCCAACTCCAGGGGAAGTTCCTAAGTTTTCTTTATAGCAAGTACGAGTTACATAGCGGCCGTTAAAGCATCTGCGTAACTTACTTTTCGTGCATTTCGTACCCGATACTAAGGACAGCACGATTACATCTGCGTAAAAAGGAACGTAACAGGATAATTGTTTATGACTGACATTGTACAATTTCTGCATGTTGGTATTGTCGGTAAAGAACGTGTGAGATTCAAAAATACGGCATTTGTGAAACAGTGACATCAAATCACAGGTGTCCAGTGATCTCAATCTCATCGGTGAAATTCAAAAATCGTACTCGTGGCTTATGTCCAGCAGTGGACGCCTATCAGTTGGTAATGATGTCTATGATCATGGAGGCTTGGCTTAACTGACCTACCGGCCTCATGCAAGATCCAAAATTATTTTGAGAAAACACATTTTTTCTACTTTTCCTTGATCAGGTTACGAACTGAATGTGTCGAGAACAATATTTTACTGACAATATGGGCATGTGACATCCCTTGATTTTAGCGATAGACTTTGTTGACACGATACATTTTTGAGGAATAACTCAAATTGTTTGATTAAATATGTATAGAACGTATTGCGAAAACACAAATCAAATTATTTACTTACTAAATATTATGATTTGTACTTTTTTTTATTTTTCTCCAGTAAATAGTTTAAATATGTAGTAATAATTTTTTAATTTAAATATGTATAAAATGCATATGAATGGAAGTGTAATTTCTTAGAAAGTACAACTCTAAAAATATTCGGTACGCTATACCAGAGTACTAGTACTTAAATCTATTGACACGAATGTTAAATAAGAGCGAATTTATATTTTATAAGCTACATAGCTACGTAATCGCTAGCGACTACCGTGACTTCGAATCTTGGTACTTACTATGATTTAGCAGTGTGATCTGTGTCGATCAACCGCGTAATTTACTTTTCGTCCACCCCGCTCGTCATACTCGCATCACGCTAGCAAGAGGGGTAGAAAGTGAGTTACGTGCTCGATATATGAAAACTCTTGTCGAATCATGGTAACAATACTGAACTTCTGGCTGGACTAACGAAACTTTAGACTTACGACATTTTCGATAAAAACCTATTTCATTTGACTCTATTGATTCGCGCGAAATGGAATGCTAATGTTTATCTAGGTAAAGACAAATATCGCTGAGTTTGGTAATGGAAGGCTAAAATAGGAAATGCTGGAACTGTTTTTACCCTAAAAACTCTGTCAATCATCATCATTACCACTATTTATATGCAGTTCAGCTGCAATTTTGTTCACTCGGGTGCCAGATTCGGGTACCTCGGATTTACGTAGAATTCGTATCGTATATAATGGTAATCATATATTATATGATACTATAAAAAACGCCCTTAATTGGGTATTAATCACACCACCTAAATTTCATTGACTTTTATCCATATCAGCAGAGAAAAAAAAATTGCGTCAATGTTCGCAATAATAAGGATATGATATGACTAAAATTGATTGAATAATTATTCATTTAATTATTTTCATAAAATTACCTATTTGAAACCGGTAACTATGAAAACCTTTATAAATAATCATCTTAAAGCTGCGACATAAAATTTCAGGAAGTTATTCGTTTAGTTATTCATTTATTTAACTTTGGAGTCATGTCCATATTATTGAGAACAATCACGCCCATTTGTCCGACCTCTGCATATAAGTGACAGAATAAGCTTTAATATAAGGTGGAAAATATACTACTATAACCCTAATAAGGGTTCGTTTTAATCCATCAAAGTCGCATAGTACGAAATATCTTAAACCCTACAAATTCGACCAGTGTCCACTGAGATGGAAGGGCTGAATTGTTTGAATCTCATCTCGGGCGTTAGTGAAGTTGACCATCATCATCATTATCACAGCGTAAAGACGTCCACCCCAAAGATTAGATGACCGGTCCTGCGCCACCCGCATCCAACTGAATCGTCGGCCCCATAGACGCCTCTTCTATGAACAATGTGTGCCGCCATTTCAGTCCGTTTGCACGCTATCTGACATCAGATTGATCTGAATGCTTGAAAATTGCTCATCAAAGTTCGTATATCAATGATAAAGTTATTACGAGTGTGAAATGATTCGCATTTCAGACGTTGAATCAGGTGGCGCGATCCGAAGAGAGATGATTGACGCATTCTACGTTCAATGAAATAGACATAAGGTAAGATGGGGTAAGATGAAAAGGTTTTTAACCCTTAAATGCATAGTGTACGACGTATCGTACATAACCAAAACGTAGTTGGTGTTTGAAAACTAGATATGTATTATTATGTTCTTAAGGATGATTTTGCAAGGAAATTTAATGAACTTTCAAATTTATTCCTGATTCGCTGGCTGTGTATTTAAAAAAGTATTAAAAAAAACTTACACGTCTTTATAAGCAAGATGGCAGAAATTTGTTTTCGTTGCTTGTGTTTAGCCGTTTTTAACTAAGTAAGAAATTATTTATTCTCTTCGGTTACCGCGAGGATTACTCATGAAATAAAACTATGAAAACGGATAAACTCGCGTATATTAACTAATTTTAACTTCATTCCGACGTTTCGAACACTTTACAGGGTTCGTGGTCTGCGGATGACATCCGCAGACCACGAACTATGTAATGCATACCAGATTCTACAATTACGTACTTAATATACTTCAATCTAAAAGTAAATATTATATTTTGCATATTTTATCATGCACGATTTTGCAAAAAAATGCATACTGTATGATGTATCGAAATTTTGATTAGTAGTAAAAATTTCACCCGAAATATGTCCACAGATTTTTTTTTCTATTTTTCTCGTGTTTTAGACGCCATTAGGTAAGCACATTTTATTTTTGAAACGAAAAGAAAAAATCATGAATTTAAGGGTTAATTGGGTAACACAAAAAGCTACCAGCAGACGCTGTGCCGGAAGGACGACTTTTTGTCTTACCCCATTTAAAAACCGTTTTATCTTACCCCACTTTACCTTACAGATTTTTACGAATTCTAATGTCGATCGGTGTCTAATTTCTAGACGCCTAATGAGTAGGAGTCGCTAAAGACTAACCCCCTTATTCTATATGTCTACTAACTTGATAAGCCACTAAGTATAGTGTGTCCCTTTCGGAAGAGTGAAAGGGACAAACACTCACTATGTCCATGGGCCTCAGTTCCTGCTTTCCATCAGGTGGGCTGAGAGCTCAGTTGTCTACCTTAGTCACATAAAAAAAATATCGAATGACTGCATTTAAAGGCACGAGTATATGTAGGTATTCAGCGTGGGCCGGTAATAATAGTTAGGTACTTTTTTGCGACCTTTGCTCTTGGGCTCCTGCCAAGTGTTTACTCTTTGCATAATGTCGGTGATTGTGGACTCGACACCCGTTTCTTTGTTCTAGAGCCTTAACGAGATACGACTGTTTAAATTAAATTACATTTAGTAGGTGAATAACACTTATTAAACTAGTTAGTAGGTACAGAAAAATACAACAATAACGCAATTTCCATAACGGAGACTTCGTCAGTCGCGTCAGTCGCGTGGTAACGGCAATAAAAATACATTTGTCATCAGTTACCCCAATTCTGCCTGTGGGTCTCGTAAGAGTCGACAAAGTATCATTGACAATGCTGAACTGCAGCATCATCATAGTAGACACGCTATGCTATCGCCTCACCCCTTGCCCTTCGACTGCGACTATGGGAATTTACCTCCTAATCACGCATACGTAATAAATAATAGGTTCGTCAGGCTGACACGAGTAAAAATCGGTTACATGCTTCAGCAGACTTCAATACAAATAATTAAATTCGCAACTGACTTTGTCAATACCAAAAAATCCACAAAACAGTACAAAATTAGCATAAGTTCATATTTCCAAGAACAAAATACCTATTTCTCTTGAAAATATCGACGTTACGCCTGTGGCACAAATAATTAATACTACATACTCGTGGTCGCAGATGGACTGGCGAGACATTGTATCAACACGTTTTTGCTACCTACCCGCACTAAGTCTTGACTATTTATATTGATTCATAGCGGTTGTGAACCCAAAATATTAGGAAAATAATAAATGTAATTTTACTTGATTAAGTCCCACTTCAAATTTAAATTCGAGAATGAAACATTCAAGAAGCCATTTCCTCTTAATAAGCTAAATTGGCCACAATGCTCGTCTCTCGCTCCGTTCGAAGCTCAAATGCATTCCGTGAATTCTACTCGTACGTCAATACGGGCAAAATTGCATTCTAGGTACGTGTAGCATTAGATTGTACACGTTGACATGAGTGAAATCCATAGAGTAGCACTCATAGACTCGGTATTAGACACGACTAAGGGCTATGAGCGAGCAGCGAGTGACGATTGGCGATAGGTACCGATTTGGGGGAATTCTCCTGTTTGCAAATGATCAGCAGCGCGTAGGTGATTCCTTCTGACTGGCTACGATATGTGTTTACTATCAGAATGCCCGTATGCTTCTAAGTGTAATAAGGCCTGAGGGACGAACGAGCTTTAAGCATCTGGCGTGGCTTGCAGCGACGCGTCGACTGTCGAGCGTCTCCAAGGGATTTGGGCGTGCACTCGGGCCTCGTGCGTACGTTTACACTTGATTTATATGGACGAACCGCCCTATACTAAAACTAAAACACCGTCGTGGCATAACATTTGATTTATTTTGATTGCTCAGCTTGAGCAAGATTGGCTGGAAAATGCAAAAGATTAAGACAACTTGCATAGACTTGTGTCGTAAGATCCAGTTTTGCCTCGCTGCGCTCACTGCGCCATTAAATTAGTTTTTAACCTACTTCAAAAAAGGAGGAGATTCTCAATTTGACTGATTTTTTTTTATTGTATGTAACAGTTACTTACCCGAGATCTCCGAGAAAAGTGAATCGAGTTGATTTTTTTTTGTAATCGTACGTGTATAGGTAACCCCGAGATTGTCCCGTTGACACCAAGTTGGGGTTTGATTATGGGATCTTGAAAAAATCGAGGAATCTTTTCAAATGTCATAGGTACCTACATGTATGGCGCTTTTAGTAATTTTATTTCGTTTACAAGCTTCTTGGAGAAATCGGTTTTTTAAATGTTTAATTTGGTGATTATCTATTGACAACGCCTCCAGTGATCTGTTTCGTCTTGTGGGTAAGTGATCTGTAGTGAAATTACATTATCCTCCTGCCTACGCGGCTGTCATGGCTGTATAAACTGTTTAAATTTTGCCACGTCGCGTTTAATTGAATAAAGCGTGTTCCAGGATCCTGATTTTTGTCAAATTAAGAGAACGATGCGTACTCGCTTTGTTTTAACTGTATATAAAATAATGAAAAAAGTAGTAGCAGTTTGCGTTGGAGGTAGTAGAAACGTAATGACAAATGGTAGAAGTAGGAATACAAATAAAAAGAATGTGAAAATTTACAATTAAATTTTCATATGTTAACGATCACTGATTTAAGCCGTCAAACCAACGTGGTGAAATAATTAACGTTTTTG
>JALPQI010012136.1:0-33737 GCA_025490895.1 Thaumatotibia leucotreta
CTGTGTGGGGGACAGATCAAACACGTGTTCCTGGAGTCCGGCCTCCCGCAGGCCACGCTCGCGCACATATGGTGGGTACCGGGGGACAAGGGCTGTGTGGGGGACAGATCAAACACGTGTTCCTGGAGTCCGGCCTCCCGCAGGCCACGCTCGCGCACATATGGTGGGTACCGGGGGACAAGGGCTGTGTGGGGGACAGATCAAACACGTGTTCCTGGAGTCCGGCCTCCCGCAGGCCACGCTCGCGCACATATGGTGGGTACCGGGGGACAAGGGCTGTGTGGGGGACAGATCAAACACGTGTTCCTGGAGTCCGGCCTCCCGCAGGCCACGCTCGCGCACATATGGTGGGTACCGGGGGACAAGGGCTGTGTGGGGGACAGATCAAACACGTGTTCCTGGAGTCCGGCCTCCCGCAGGCCACGCTCGCGCACATATGGTGGGTACCGGGGGACAAGGGCTGTGTGGGGGACAACAGGGGTTGTTGTCACGTCTAAATAATAATATCTATGGATTTGAAATCGTATGTTCGAGGAAAGGATTATTGTTTTGTTTGTAAACATTTATCTACGTCTTGCTTTCACTGGGAAGTGAAATATTCTCCCCGTTAAGAAATTAAATGGATACTTTGAAAATCAGTAAAAAAACCGAAAATGTGATTTACTCAGACCTGGACTTGTTTGCTGATTGGGCTCATTCGAATCAGAACCACGACCTGATTCGATCTAGATAATTAACAGTCACGTTTTCTGTATGACCTTACTACGAGCGTCGGGTAACGGAAAGTTACATTTTGTATGGAGATTTATGGCTTTATTAAATAAATATATTGATATTATAAAAATCCAATCAGTTTATGACTAAGCCAGTAAGTGTCAGATCTGGAAGAATTAAGGCATTTGGGATTTGTAAAACCGATAAAATGTGGTTTGTGATACAGGGCACTGTGCGACACGGAAGGAGTGGGCAAGCTGAACCGCGGGCAGTTCGCGCTCGCCATGTGGCTCGTGAAGAGGGCTCTCCGAGGAGTCCCGCCGCCGCCGCAGCTCTCCGCCGACATGAGGCCGCCGCCCGAGGCCGCCGCGCAGGTATTGTGAACTGTAGGCCGAGAGAGTACTATCATAGTTCAATGCCTCCCCTGAACGAAATCATGGACTCCTAAAGAACATTCTGCATTTACGAACTTGCGTGAGGTGTAACCTCATCCATCTCGATAGCTGAGGTTACATCGAATTTTCTTTTGGTTTACGGAACAGTCAAAGACAAAATAAGGTGTACACAAAAATGTTCAAAAATATGTCCCAGTGCACTCTAATACTGTGTAATAAGAACGTCGTAACATATTTATGAGCGGATTCTTTCGATACTTCTTTTTGCACTTGACTGAACATGCTAAGGAAAATTACACAATGTCCTAACAGATGTGCTTACCATAGAAAAAATCAACTGCGAAAGACTGATTGTCACGAGATTCGAACCCGCTTCCTCTGGATTGCCGGTCCAACGTGCTTCCAATTACACCAGACGACCTTCCATCGATCACAGCTAATTTAGTCAATGGTATTGTGAAGCTAATCACTAGCGACAACCTTAAGCCACTCAAAGGAAAATTAACTATGTTTTCGAAATAATCTGGTTTGTTTACATGAGTATGGCAGGCAAGCCGATGCTTATACATGTGAACGTTTTGCCCCATACGAAAATAAAATGTATGTTCGTGATATTTTTTAGTTCTAGATTGATTTTACCTACATTTATTCTAATTAGAATACGATTCTGAATATCGTCGCTGTTCCTACAAAAGTCGATATATATTTTATTGCTACTTTACAGGAGACACAAAACACTGTTTATTTTGAATCTTGTTCACTCAAAGTAGGCCAATATTTTATTTTGATAAATATGTTCAGTTTCAAATATTTTAATGTTTTTTATAAAAATAAATCTCAGTTTTTTAACGAGAAAAAGAAATATTACTAATAATTTATCACATAGCTATTTTTGTTTCAGTCTTCCAAAGTCTCTATGTGTCTTATTTGTAACTTGGTTAAAATAACTAATTACGGAAATTTACACACCTTTATCATATTCGTTACATAGTTATTTTTATAAAAGACCTTCAATAAAATAAAATAAAACATGTTTCAATAATAATAGTGATAGGAAAATTTCGCTAAGTGTCGTAAGACGTTACCTCAAGCATAGTCTACGAACTCAATGTAGTACAAAAATATCGCTATGTGCGGAACAGTACATATCGAGCCAAATTTGTTCTTATTTAATTCATAAAAAACACTATGTGCCTAAAATCACATAACGGGCTCCATTATAATAAAAATAGTCATGGTTGTATAAAACAGTCATGTAATTATTGCACATACTGTTTTTAGTAAGAGAATAATGTATGGAAATCACATAGCTAAAATGCACAAATCCGGAATTATTAAAGATAGCCTCACCGCTGTTTTTGGAGCGTATAGATATAGAAAGTTCAAAATGGTGTTAAAATCCAAAAATCAAAAAAATCTCATAGCGACTTTTGTAGGCACAGCGACGATATGCACTTATTTTATACCTATTGCAATTACTGGCTGCTAATTATGGACACGTCTCGATAAAATAAATTAGTTATTCTAATTAATTATTCCACGCTTCTTAGTTAGCCACAGTATTAGGAATATTCTACTTTCAAATTAGGTAAAGTTTTTGACCCCAAGAAAATTATCTAAAAATAATATAGCAAATAAGAATAAAAACTTTCGGATAAATAAAAACTGCCTTATTATTTCTTTAACTTCCATTAAATGTCAAGCTTGAATAATTTGTATTATTAAAGATATACGCCAACGAAGTGGATTTTCTTAGAACATTCCACGTAATTAGTAGTTTAGAAAATCCAGTACAAAAAGTCAGTTAAATTAAAATCATTCATTTCAGCAACAAATTTTAGAGGTCGGATCCATTTCGTTTATGGGGCATATGCAAAATAACTGTACATAGTTAAAGGATTTAATGAAAATAAAATATACGTCATAATTTTTGTGTTAGAGTTGAATTTAACTTCGAATTCTGTCTAACAAATTTTGGGAGTAAGAAGGCGGTCTGTTTGATTTTTATATCAGCGATCACCAATACGCGCCTACATTTTCTAAACTTGCCGCCGCTTTCTCTTATGTCAAAAGGAAAATTCATTAATTTCAGTGACAAATTTCAGAGGTAGGATTTCGTTTAACCATATTCAGTTAATTTCTCTATAGACCTAAATCAGCACAGAATTGGACACCCACCTGAACTGGAAATCGCATATCTGTAAATTATCCAATCAACTGTCATCTTTTATATACGCTTTCCAACACCTCAAACGCGTCACAGACTTTGATACGGCTCTCACAGCCTACTACGCATATGCCTACTCCCGAATGTCTTATGGTCTAGTACTGTGGGGACAAAGTACTGATGTAGGAAAAATTTTTATTCTTCAAAAGAAATGTGTTAGAATTTTAGCAAACATTGACCAAATGGAATCATGTCGACCTTACTTTATTAAATTTAAAATACTTACCTTAACTTCTATGTATATATTTGAATGTAGCAAATTTATAAAAAAACACTTTGAAATGTATGCCCCAATAACTGACATTCAAAGAAATAACAGATACCTTAATAAACTTAAATTGCCTTTCTCTCGAATGAAATTGGTATCAATGAGTCCTCATCACATGATGATTAAGATTTATAATAAGCTACCTAACTCATTAAAAAGCCAGGAGAAAATGAGTGTATTTATAAGTAAATTAAAAAAGTTTCTCCTAACTAAATGTTACTATACTATAAGTGAATATTTTGAAGATAATTTTGATGATATATGAAACGCTGTTTTGCATGAAATCATGGCTATGTAACAACTATTATAGATACAATATTAAGATATCTAATTTCCTGATTGCTGTGCCCTTGCAGGGTGTCACATGTTCTTACTTTACCTAACAATCCATCTTATGTTAATGTGATATGCAATAAATATTTGACTTTGACTTTGACTTTGACTTTGAGCACTTGGAAGTAGAATGACCCTTTTCCAGTTTGATTGTCCGCTCGCCGAGAATCGAGATAGTGCCGCTCGTAAAACTAATTTGCCCGTGAAACCTCCCACTACCTGGCAAGGATTTGTCTCTGTCACACTAATGACATCTTAGTTGGAATGACAGAGACAAATCCTCGAAATTAAGAATTCCGATATTTGCGGTAGGTCTTCATTTTAACGAACGTGCATTTACAGTTTAAGCGTACAAGTTACAGGTTATTCATATATGCTTGAAACTATTTATATTTGTTTAATTAATCTCTATGTAAGTATCTAACTTATTTTACAATGAATATGCTCAGAAAGTTCTCTATTTAATGGTAAAATTATGCCACAAAAATTAACATTTTTCGGCATAAATTAATATCAGTGGAAATGAATTTTCCTAGTATTTTTCTCCCATGATGCGTTGTGTGATGCTCGTATTAAAGCTTTCATGTTACCGAAGGCTTTGCCGATATAGAATATCACCGACGTTTGTGGAAGAAATACCTACTTTCCAATACTCCGCAAAATTACTTGTATTGAAAACAAACATCACTTGAAAATGAGCACACAAAACGCTAATTGCATAATGAATTACATTAATGTCTCTTCTACCTTTTTACTACAAAGAGACATTCGTTGATAATATTAGTTGTAATTTACTATGAAATGGTAAATATGTATGTCTGGTATAATATAGTGAGTCATTATATTATACCAGACATATTTACTAGAGATGCAAGGGATAGTAGTTGTTCGGCCGGATACCGGCGGATATCACCGTGACCACCGGCCGAATATTTGGTAACCGGCCGCCGAATATTCGGCGAGGCACACTGTACCTACATATTGAGTTTAGCAGGAGGCGCGTCGTGTCAATCTTAATACTTTAGACTCGTTTTGTATGTCGCGAAGTACTGACATTTTGTGTAACCGGCATATGGCCAATTGGCCATAATTTACCGAGCTACTGCTTTTAAGTTACAAGAGAAAATGCCTTCAGAAGAGACAGTTCGGGGCAACATAGGTGTAGGCGGCTTAAAGGTGTGGGTGGAGAGATGTACACCGCTTTTTGCCTTATATATATAGCTTATGAGTGCCTTATGATAGCACTCGGGTCGGTGAGGTCGTTACTGCCCACTTGCTCGACACTGATGATTATTATTGATACCTTGACTGTTTCTAACTTTCTATGATCAATTTGTTTACCTCAAAATCCAGCATGTTACTATTATCAAACCGGAATCAGAAAGGGATTTGAAAGTACTGTTGACACAACAAATGACACGTCATTTACTAAAAAAAGATTTGTTTACAGATGTAGTGAGTGATTAATTAATCTATTGTCTGTAAGTATCTGCACTTAAAGTATGGATATATGAAAAAAGCTATAAATATATCCTTGATTAACTTATACACTATCGTGTCAACAGTACTTTCGAATCCCATTCTAATCGCGGTTTGATAATAATCGGTATCCGACCGGATAGTAAGTCATTCTACTACGGATATTAAAATAATGGCCGGATACTGGATAGTTACCGAATAGTTGGTGCATCTCTAATAGTAAGTTTTGTGTGTAGCCAATGACATTAAATAATAAATGGACGCACAGAGCCAAACAAAAAAACCAAGAAAAGTGGCACTAAAAGTCATTTCTATCATGTTTCAGTTGAAACTAATAACGCTCACTTACAATAAACTATAATAAAAAAAATTCAAAGAATAAAACACTTTGTGAAGTGAGCAATAAGTGTCAAATTTGCGAACAACACCGCAAAATAGTAGAAACTTTTTATGTTTAAGGAATAATGATGCTATACCGTAAGGTGACCAAATGTCAACTGTCAGAACTGAATAGCGGAGCAAAAGGACCGCAATATTTACTTCTGCAGCCCATTTTTTGGGGCCATTTTTTTGAGCTGTTTGGGGATCCACTTATATATTCTAAATCAATGTGTGTAGGCAGTGGAGGCGCCGACACTCGGCCCGCAGCCGACGCCGGAGATGGAGGCCATCGCGCGCGAGGTGGACTCACTGGCGCGGGAGCGGCTCGCGCTCTCGGCCGACGTGGCCGCGCGAGGCCGCGCGCGGGCCGCCGGCTCCGGCGAGGCCCAGACACTGCAGGTGAGGCCGGAGGTGGAGGCCATCGCGCGCGAGGTGGACTCACTGGCGCGGGAGCGGCTCGCGCTCTCGGCCGACGTGGCCGCGCGAGGCCGCGAGCTGGCCGCCGGCTCCGGCGAGGCCCAGACACTGCAGGTGAGGCCGGAGGTGGAGGCCATCGCGCGCGAGGTGGACTCACTGGCGCGGGAGCGGCTCGCGCTCTCGGCCGACGTGGCCGCGCGAGGCCGCGAGCTGGCCGCCGGCTCCGGCGAGGCCCAGACACTGCAGGTGAGGCCGGAGGTGGAGGCCATCGCGCGCGAGGTGGACTCACTGGCGCGGGAGCGGCTCGCGCTCTCGGCCGACGTGGCCGCGCGAGGCCGCGAGCTGGCCGCCGGCTCCGGCGAGGCCCAGACACTGCAGGTGAGGCCGGAGGTGGAGGCCATCGCGCGCGAGGTGGACTCACTGGCGCGGGAGCGGCTCGCGCTCTCGGCCGACGTGGCCGCGCGAGGCCGCGAGCTGGCCGCCGGCTCCGGCGAGGCCCAGACACTGCAGGTGAGGCCGGAGGTGGAGGCCATCGCGCGCGAGGTGGACTCACTGGCGCGGGAGCGGCTCGCGCTCTCGGCCGACGTGGCCGCGCGAGGCCGCGAGCTGGCCGCCGGCTCCGGCGAGGCCCAGACACTGCAGGTGAGGCCGGAGGTGGAGGCCATCGCGCGCGAGGTGGACTCACTGGCGCGGGAGCGGCTCGCGCTCTCGGCCGACGTGGCCGCGCGAGGCCGCGAGCTGGCCGCCGGCTCCGGCGAGGCCCAGACACTGCAGGTGAGGCCGGAGGTGGAGGCCATCGCGCGCGAGGTGGACTCACTGGCGCGGGAGCGGCTCGCGCTCTCGGCCGACGTGGCCGCGCGAGGCCGCGAGCTGGCCGCCGGCTCCGGCGAGGCCCAGACACTGCAGGTGAGGCCGGAGGTGGAGGCCATCGCGCGCGAGGTGGACTCACTGGCGCGGGAGCGGCTCGCGCTCTCGGCCGACGTGGCCGCGCGAGGCCGCGAGCTGGCCGCCGGCTCCGGCGAGGCCCAGACACTGCAGGTGAGGCCGGAGGTGGAGGCCATCGCGCGCGAGGTGGACTCACTGGCGCGGGAGCGGCTCGCGCTCTCGGCCGACGTGGCCGCGCGAGGCCGCGAGCTGGCCGCCGGCTCCGGCGAGGCCCAGACACTGCAGGTGAGGCCGGAGGTGGAGGCCATCGCGCGCGAGGTGGACTCACTGGCGCGGGAGCGGCTCGCGCTCTCGGCCGACGTGGCCGCGCGAGGCCGCGAGCTGGCCGCCGGCTCCGGCGAGGCCCAGACACTGCAGGTGAGGCCGGAGGTGGAGGCCATCGCGCGCGAGGTGGACTCACTGGCGCGGGAGCGGCTCGCGCTCTCGGCCGACGTGGCCGCGCGAGGCCGCGAGCTGGCCGCCGGCTCCGGCGAGGCCCAGACACTGCAGGTGAGGCCGGAGGTGGAGGCCATCGCGCGCGAGGTGGACTCACTGGCGCGGGAGCGGCTCGCGCTCTCGGCCGACGTGGCCGCGCGAGGCCGCGAGCTGGCCGCCGGCTCCGGCGAGGCCCAGACACTGCAGGTGAGGCCGGAGGTGGAGGCCATCGCGCGCGAGGTGGACTCACTGGCGCGGGAGCGGCTCGCGCTCGAGGCCGACGTGGCCGCGCGAGGCCGCGAGCTGGCCGCCGGCTCCGGCGAGGCCCAGACACTGCAGGTGAGGCCGGAGGTGGAGGCCGGTACACCTTACCCTGGCGGCTGGAAGACAGTCACTGCTTGACAATACCTCCCAAAACATGCCATTAATCGCCACACGTGATAAGCGGGTTGGCGATCTGGCCGATTTGCACCACACAGCTGCTTTTATCTACAGTACTCAAGGTCAGCGAGAGATTGCTCTAAACTTAGCATTTTATTATAATATGAAAATAAAATGTACCGAGTAACGTGTCCATTAATAAAAAATAAAAATAATCACCAAATAAACTCTTCCGACCAAATGAACTGTCAACCATGTCAAAATCACTTTTTATATGGTTGGAAGAGGTAGATAGATATATTTTGTAGTGTTTTATTGTATTTGTGCTATAGTTTTTTATTTTTTATCATTTTCAGAGCGAATTGGACACGTTGACGGCGACGTTGAAACAGTTAGAAAACCAAAAAGGCGAAGCACAAAAGAGGTTAAATGATCTCAAAGCACAGGTTAGTTTATATGGTAATGTTGTATTCTACTCGTACTGCTTGTGTTAATAATACTGAACATGTCTATAACGACGGGATATTAGTTAATGTTACTATTTCACAGAGTTGATAAAAAAATTGCAACATTTTTTACTTCTTAATGCCTATGCATTAAGTATAATAGATATGACGAAGGCTTGTGACTCAGTTGATCTTAAGATATTTAAGAATAAATCTGACAACAATTATTTATGGTTAAAGATAACAGTTTAATTTAGAAGCTGTCTGCGGATGTAGCATTATTTCTTTATCAAAAACAATACGCAATGTTTAGTTAGACGTTTTTCAGGTTTAGTTATTGTCGATGGCGTTCCACAGGGATGCATCTGTGGCCCAATTCACTTTCTCTTTTAATTGAAAATAATACGGGTCGATCAACGAAATAATCTAGGACGTTCTAGGATCATGGTTCATTAAAGGATACTGAAAAAATATTATAACTTTAACGTCGATTGTATTCATTAGCTCTCGCGGCTGATGCCTGCACCACTCGGCCACTCTCTAGTCAGTTTTCTCGGGTATATGCAATCTCTTTACAAGGCTAGGCGCCTTTGACCGTACTCTAAGGGCAAACAATACATGCATGCACCTCCTATCAGAATACTTTTAGTGTTCTAGAATAGCGTTGTGCGTGTTCGTGCGTTGGACGTTGGTAATCTTGGTCATTTTTTCTTTGGTAAATGACATCCAATATTTATGATTTATATAGTATTAAGTATATAGTGTGACTACTGGGGAAAAAATAAAAGTTCAAATCAAAATATCTATTTAATAAATAATGTGATTTGAGTTTTCACAATTACTATTCAGTACGTAACCTATGGATTCTATTCCAACGTAGTACAGTCAAGAGCAAAAGTAAGTGATCATTCTTGTTCGATTATAGACCTTATTCCATTGTGATAAGGCACAAGGTGATCACTTACTTTTGCTCTTGACTGTACATAGTACTACGTTCGAATAGAATCCATGGATTTTTTTTTGTATAATGACACAACAAAGTCCACTCCACTCGATCGTAAGTGAAAAGCGGAGCTCAAATCGCGGCGGCCAAGAACAGGAGACTATTACCGAAGAACAGTTCTTTTGTATGGAGAAAATACCGGTTTCCGATTTCTGCTAAAAATTATTAATAACTAGCGACCCGCCCCGGCTGCGCACGGGTACTATACCTACATTACCTACAAAACCTTCCCCTTGAATTACTATACCTATTAAAAAAAAATCTCATCAAAATCCGTTGCGTAGTTTTAAAGATTTAAGCGTACAAAGGGACATAGGGACAGAAAAAGTGACTTTATTTTATACTATGTAGTGATTTTTTGGTACGTGTGAGAATATTTTCCACGGTGAAGGGGTGATCAAACCGCAATGATAGTTTTGAGTTTTCTTCAGACAACTGTTGTGATATCACACACACTGGTTGACGTTTTAAGTATCACACACACTGGTTATCTCACAATCGACTGATGTACTGATTAATTAGTTAAAGTACGATATTAATCATGTTTTAACTGTATACTTATGTTTGTAACTTTTCATTTTATTTGTAAAAAAATTGATGTGACATATGGCCTTGTCAATGTTGCGTCATATTTATTTGTTTGTGTGTTGCCCTACTTGGCGTCCTCCATTGGGCGCGAATTGTTAGGCCATGTGCACACGCTGCGGTCGTGGCCAAAAAATGGGCTCGCCGGAAGATCAGCGTTGGCTTTCGGGTCGACATTATGTTGAGGCGAGTCCATTTCGTGGTATAATATTAAGTGCTGAATCTGTCTGTTTTGTCTTGTCCTGTTATGCTTGTTATATTTGCCACGAATAAATTATTTGTATTGTATTGTATTGATACAGGTGGAGAAGTTGCGGTCGCAAGTGGCGGCGCAGGAGTCAGCCGCCGCGGAGACCGCCGCCGCCGTCGCTGCCCGTCGCCGGGCCGCCTCCACGCTGCGCGAGCGAGAGGCCGCGCTGCAGCTGGAGCTGGAGCGAGCGGGACGGCAGGCCGCCGCGCTCACCGGGGAACACAGCCGCACCGTGCTGACAGTCAGCCAGGTATGCTTTATGTAGCTGCGGGTCAAGTGGCGCCGCCGGGCCGCCTCCACGCTGCGCGAGCGAGAGGCCGCGCTGCAGCTGGAGCTGGAGCGAGCGGGACGGCAGGCCGCCGCGCTCACCGGGGAACACAGCCGCACCGTGCTGACAGTCAGCCAGGTATGCTTTATGTAGCTGCGGGTCAAGTGGCGCCGCCGGGCCGCCTCCACGCTGCGCGAGCGAGAGGCCGCGCTGCAGCTGGAGCTGGAGCGAGCGGGACGGCAGGCCGCCGCGCTCACCGGGGAACACAGCCGCACCGTGCTGACAGTCAGCCAGGTATGCTTTATGTAGCTGCGGGTCAAGTGGCGCCGCCGGGCCGCCTCCACGCTGCGCGAGCGAGAGGCCGCGCTGCAGCTGGAGCTGGAGCGAGCGGGACGGCAGGCCGCCGCGCTCACCGGGGAACACAGCCGCACCGTGCTGACAGTCAGCCAGGTATGCTTTATGTAGCTGCGGGTCAAGTGGCGCCGCCGGGCCGCCTCCACGCTGCGCGAGCGAGAGGCCGCGCTGCAGCTGGAGCTGGAGCGAGCGGGACGGCAGGCCGCCGCGCTCACCGGGGAACACAGCCGCACCGTGCTGACAGTCAGCCAGGTATGCTTTATGTAGCTGCGGGTCAAGTGGCGCCGCCGGGCCGCCTCCACGCTGCGCGAGCGAGAGGCCGCGCTGCAGCTGGAGCTGGAGCGAGCGGGACGGCAGGCCGCCGCGCTCACCGGGGAACACAGCCGCACCGTGCTGACAGTCAGCCAGGTATGCTTTATGTAGCTGCGGGTCAAGTGGCGCCGCCGGGCCGCCTCCACGCTGCGCGAGCGAGAGGCCGCGCTGCAGCTGGAGCTGGAGCGAGCGGGACGGCAGGCCGCCGCGCTCACCGGGGAACACAGCCGCACCGTGCTGACAGTCAGCCAGGTATGCTTTATGTAGCTGCGGGTCAAGTGGCGCCGCCGGGCCGCCTCCACGCTGCGCGAGCGAGAGGCCGCGCTGCAGCTGGAGCTGGAGCGAGCGGGACGGCAGGCCGCCGCGCTCACCGGGGAACACAGCCGCACCGTGCTGACAGTCAGCCAGGTATGCTTTATGTAGCTGCGGGTCAAGTGGCGCCGCCGGGCCGCCTCCACGCTGCGCGAGCGAGAGGCCGCGCTGCAGCTGGAGCTGGAGCGAGCGGGACGGCAGGCCGCCGCGCTCACCGGGGAACACAGCCGCACCGTGCTGACAGTCAGCCAGGTATAATAACAAATAATAATAATAATAAATAAATATCTTGGGACATCTTACACAAATCGACCTAGTCCCACGGTAAGCTCAATTAAGGCTTGTGATGTGGGTACCAGGCGACGATATATATATAATAGATAGATACATATAGATACTTAAATACATAGATAACCAGGATCAAGGAACAAATATTTGTGATAAATAAATACACAAATAATAGTTCTTATTGGGTCGGCAACGCGCATGTGACACCCCTGGGGTTGCAAGCGCCCATAGGCTACGGTGACTGCTTTCCATCAGGCGGGCCGTATGCTTGTTTGCCACCGACGTGGTATAAAAAAAAAAAAATGCCCTCGCCGGGATTCGAACCCGGAACCTCCAGCTGCGTAAGCAGGGTCACTACCAACTAGGCTACGGAGGCTGACATGCAGGTATGCTTTATGAGTGACTCTAAATTCTTATCCTTGTCTTATTTTTATTTCGTGTCCCTTATGATAGGCTAGCACAATCCTACACGTTCGTCACGTAGACAACGTAGTAGAGATTAAAATGTAGATACATCACCTCTCTATACGATAAGGGATTGTGTTTTAAAACACGTACAAAACATGTATATAGTTGTACGGTTAATTAGAATAAGGGAGAAGAGTCTGAGAATTACAATGGTGTAAACGTATCATAGTGTTTTCATATGTCACTCCCTCTCCTTGACACTGTGCCTATTTCACCCTAAAAACGTGACACAGGGGTGATTTTTTACGAGACGATGTTTTGTTTTCAATTTCTGATTTATAGATTAAAATCTAGCTTGTAAAAGAAATACAAGTGCACCGTATTTTTTTATATAGGTACTGAGTCGAAACAGCAACTAAAAGCGTGACAGAGTGATATGAAACAAGACAACGAAAAGAATTTTGATCCGATTACCACTTACCTAGGAACTATACCTAGATATTTTTCTAGCAGAAACGATGTATCAACAAAATGAAACATCAACAGAACTATTATCGATCAATCTTGAAGTTGTAGATTAATTTGTCTAAGATATTGGAAAAAGTCGTGAATGCCTGATAGAGTTTCTTGACCGAAACGATTTACTCTCAAACACTCAATTTGGCGTCAGACGTGTAAATCGACAGAAGATGCTGTTACTCTGATCACAAAGACCATCCCTAGCCAAATAGCTAAAACAAAGCATGCCTTGGAGTGGTTCTCGAACTTGCAAAAGCTTTCGATACAGTTTCGATTCTACTAATAAAACTGAAACTATCGGATATTAGAAAAAAACCACTAGAGTATATTCATAGAAAGTTGTATGACCTACCTCAGAAAGCAGTGCGTCAAAATTAATCCCAAAATTAGCGACCTCAAACACATAACTTTGGTGTCCCACAAGGCAGCATTTTGGGCCCCATTCTATTCCTACTTAAAACTTGAAAATGCCGCCACAGCTTGCTGCGCTTTTAACAATGCGGCTATATTTTATGCTTGATACATAATATACAATGTATGTGAAAACGAGGGAATGAGATGGGCTGTAAACCGAATGAAAGAAACTGTAATACATATTTACCTATATCGTCGGCTGACAAGCAAAACTCACTATAAAAACTGTCACTACTCTTAGCTAGCAACCTCTTATGTCATTATTGAATCAGAACTGAGATACGAGCTTTATTTCAAGTAGGTATTTGTTACTTAGTGAGTTTTGCTTGTCACCCGACGATATATTTATTAAATAAGCATTTAACTCACACAATTATAACACAAATTCAATTGTATGTTCTCTCTGACACTAGTTTTTATGTTATTTTACATTTGAGAACTACGAAAAATTTTAATTTTGGCTTTGATATAAAGTCCGAACATTTACCAAAGAGTCTACAACAGTATTCGTAGTTGGATTAGAATGCTGAAAGTGATTGTATGTTTCCAGGCGAACATCAAGATAACCCATCTGGAAGAGCAGCTTCGGATGCTGGAGAACGCCGTGGAGGTCCTACAGGGAGGCGGCCCTGGGGCCCACGCCGTGCTGAACCTGCAGCCCTTCAACCCCGCCAGCCTGGACCGCCTCGTGGGCGCCGGACAGGTACCGTGTCTCCAGGGGACCTGCAGGGACCCTGGCTGCCGGGGGACCTGCCCACTCCGTGCTGACCTGCAGCCTTCCACCCCGCCAGTATATTGATAGTTTATTTCATATTAAATATATTTTGTCTTATAACTTATTTTTTTGTCCGCAAGTGTGATGAAAAACATTGTATGCATCACAGTCGGTAAGAGGCATACTAACTCGATTAATTAAAAGTCTTCTAACACTCTCGTTAGTAATACCGTACTTACCACCATGCCTAATGTACTATTATCGTACCTAACAGTTAATTACGAAATTTATAATATGTGCATTCCATTCCTTACGTTTATCGATCAAGGATGTATGAAATGTTTTATATTAGAAGATAGTGCGCTTTATACTGTATTATTTCGGCGAGTTTTTCATATTGAAATAGTATTTACAGTAATTTAGCGGTCCTTCTATAACATTTAAACGAAGCGTGAAGAAGCATCTAGCGGGCCAGCAAGGCGGTGGCAACTAACAGGTTACTGATTGTCTCCTGTTCGTTGCCGCCGCGATTTGGGCTCTACTTTTCACTTACGATCAGGTGGAGTGGAGCCACTTTGTTGTGCCAACATAAAAAAAACATGACAGAAATAAAATAAATAAATATCTTGGGACATCTTACACAAATCGACCTAGTCCCACGGTAAGCTCAATTAAGGCTTGCGATGTGGGTACCAGGCGACGATATATATAATATATAGATACATATTAGTACATTGTGCATCAAGGGAGGTAAGTACGGAATTACTAACGAGAGTGTTAGAAGCCCGACGCCGTTAGGCGGAGGGCTTTTATGACTCGAGTTAGTATTCCGCTTACCGACCGTGATGCATACAATGTTTTTCATCACACTTGCCGACAAAAAAATAAGTTTTAAGACATAATATTATTAAATGACGTACTGACATTTCTATTACTCCCTAGGGAATTTCACTTTTCTATTACTCCCGCTGCGCGCGCAAACAATGGCGCGCTTAGACAGCAAGTGTGATGAAAAGATACTTAAATACATACACAACCATGACCAAGGAACAAATATTTGTGATAAATAAATACACAAATAATGCCCTCCCCGGGATTCGAGCCCGGAACCTCCAGCTTCGTAGGCAGGGTCACTACCAACTAGGCTACGGAGGCTGATATTGAAGTATTATTTACAGTAATTTAGCGGTCCTTCTATAACATGACAGAAGAAATAGTAAAAGCGTATTACCCGTCAGGATACTGAAGAGGAAGAGCAGCCATCAGCCGACGGCGGCGGCGGCGCCGGGTTCTCGGGCATGAACGGTGACTTCGCCGACCCCTTCAAGGACTCCGCCTTCGGCCGCGCACAACATGACCCCTTCGCACCATCGCAGCCTGCCGGGAACGACCAGGTGCGTCGCCACCACGCATTTAAAGGGTATCCCAGAAATAACGCAAGATTTGAAATCGATGAAAAATACTTATTTATTGTTTGACTTTCTTATTTCTTGATTTAATCATAAACAAAGAATATGGTTTAGTATGGTAAAGCATGCTGAGAAATTACGTAGGCTTTGCTGTAACTTAGCACTCCTTTGTTAAAATTTTCTATGACATTTGCATAAATATGGGTGAATTTCGTTACTGCAGTGTGAAATCCCCTCCTTCAAACCATGGGCGATGGAGAGCTTGCTGACATAGATCTTTGACTATAAATAAGCCTATAAAAAATAAACAATTATGTTAAATCGCAATATTCGGGATTCACTGAAATTAACGAAAAACGGTCAGAAAATGGGGTCAAAACCGTTTTTCGTCAAGGAATTCAGGTCTCCTGGGCGATTTACAATTATAATACTTAATCCTATTCTGTGTACTTAGTGTGTCAGGAAAAAAATTGGAATTGGTCGAAAAAAGTATGCATTTTTATTACATTTAAATCTTACGTTATTTTTGGGACACCCTATATTAAATTAACTTCGTTACGTCACAGCCTCTCTCAGTCCACTGCTGGACGGAGGCCTCTCCTATTATCGATGCGTTAGATACGCATTATTGTGCCCATGCCCATAAGCGCCACACTGGTCTTGCGGGTTGACGATCGCAGTAATGTGTCCACTTAGTCCACTATGATGATGCTGCTGCCCTTCATCAATCTTCTATAAAGAAATATTAATTGACACTTTGATCCCTTAATCGACTCTTACAACACCCACGAGAAGATTTGGGGTGGTGACAAATGTATTCTTACTGCCCTCACCACGCGGTCATAATTTGATACACTCTCGGATACACTTACACAAGTCATAGGGCTTGTTTTATACCGGATTGAGTTACCGGACTCTTGCAGCTTATATTAGATACCAAAGGGTTTAGGTACGTAAACCAGGCACCTTGCGAATATTAGATTAGGAGTGCTGGTAGAGTTAAGGTAGAGTCACACACATGGGTTGTAAGGTTAAATTAAAGCATACTTTCTAAAATATTCTTTAAAAGCTTTCTTATCTACCGAAGCCTAATAAACTAATAATGCAAATCAATTCAAGGCTATTTCTGTAATTCTTGGTATAAAGTTTTATTGTTTTCTATGGCCCTTTAA
Source organism: Thaumatotibia leucotreta (assembly GCA_025490895.1). NCBI lineage: Eukaryota > Metazoa > Arthropoda > Insecta > Lepidoptera > Tortricidae > Thaumatotibia > Thaumatotibia leucotreta. Next base: position 16,410 of record JALPQI010012136.1, read on the forward strand.
TTGTCTAGTCGGGTGGGAAGTTACATTTTGGTGCCGTGACCAGGATTTCTGGAATGCATTTTAGCTGCACAGCTGTCGACACGCGCAACGTTGGGATCACACGCAATGATTACGAAACACGCCGTAATGAGGGTTGTACAGTATTTAATCGAATAATGTGTTACAGGGCGGGTTCGGTCGTGACCCGTTCTAAAATATTCTTTAAAAGCTTTCTTATCTAACAAAGCCTAATAAACTAATAATGAAAATCAATTCAAGGCTATTTTTTGTTAATTATTGGTATGAATATAAAGTTTTATGGTTTTCTATGGCCCTTTAATTGTCTAGTGGGGTGGGAAGTTACATTTTGGTGCCGTGACCAGGATTTCTGGAATGCAGCTTTTAGCTGCACAGCTGTCGACACGCGCGGTGGTCAGTTGGGATCACACGCACTGACTCCGAAACACGCCGCAATGAGGGTTGTACAGTATTTAGGACTGATTTTTCAATACCCAGTTAACAGTATGTGTCAAATAAATGTTAGCCCTGTCCTTTTTTGACTGATGATTATAGAAAAGGATGGTGATAATTTTAACTAATGGATAGGTTTATTTGGCGATTGAAAAATCAGCCCCTAATCGAATAATGTGTACAGGGCGGGTTCGGTCGCGACCCATTCGCGGCGTCGGGCGCGGACCCGTTCGGCGGCGACGCCTTCGCCGGCTCCGACACCAAGCAGCCCGTCGACGTGAGTACACATACACACGCCTCTATACCATTCGTCAGTAGATAAGGACTGTTCATTTTACTAAGCGGACATGAAAAACCTCACGTAAATATTTCTTTTATCATATTTTATTTTTATTTGTGAAATATTATTTAACTAAAAATAGACAAATAATAAGTAATGTCTCAATTAATACAGGGTTGGGCGGATTAAGTGTCCTATTGAAAAACATTCGTTTATCTTTTGAAATATAACTGTTTTTCATACCCTGTACATAATTTTAAATCGTCGATTTAATCAGCTTCATGGATTCTGAAACTCATTTTCATAACATTTAGTTGTATATATTTTTAAGAACAAATGTAAAAAGCGATGTTGTTGGATAATGGTGCAGCGAGCATTGAAAATCGGGCGAGATTATCAACTGACCATAAAAGTAAATATCAACGTATGTTTTAATACTGCACACCATCAATTGTTTCAAGGAGTCCTCTGCTTCCAAAATCAAGCCGAAATCGGGTAAGCTTTAAATGATTTGAATCAGCAAAGCACCAATAAGCACCCATGGGCAATTTTTACGAAACTGTGCCTCTTATTATATAATCTTCGATAAAATTATTAAATTGAAGAGGGGTTAATATTTTGCGCACTGCAAAATATTCACAAAATGTGAGGCCCTTATAAAACAGATAATTCATATATGTGCCCTCTCTCTTTAAAAAATATTAGAGTTAAAATCAAAAAGTCGAATAGGCGGCATGAACGTCATTTTTCAAACAAAATGCATTTTCATTGCAAGAGTTTGGTAAATGCCAGATTGATTACGGGTATAGTGTTTTATTAAGAACTAGAATAGAAGATATTTTAGTTATAAATTTCTTCCAAAAAGTTATCAATCAGGGTACGATATGATAAGAAGAAATACCAAGTTATAGCCAAAATTATGAGGCTGATATTTTACCTAGCAAAGTACGCTAAATCTTTAGATAACAGAAATGCTATAAATATTTCCATATACAAATCAATGCAAAGTTTTATTGAGACGGGTTAAGGGTAAGATTCAAGTTTATACTAGCGTTAGATAACCTAATATGACATCACATGGCAGATAAGGTAGTGCGTGCCGGATGAAATTCCTTATATGACATAATGCTTAAAATAATACATGTTAAAGGGGAGTTTATCAAATTTATCATTTGCTGCGGTAAAATATAGAATGTTTCTGATATAAATAACACCAAGATTTGTAACATTGTTTTGTTATTAAACTTTTATACCACTTTTTAACTAGGACACTTAATCCGCCGAACCCTGTATATTAATTATCGGCAACTACATTTTTAGACTACTGTTTGGCCACGAAACTTATGTTCTGCAAACTACTTTTTGACATTTTACTACTAGTTGCGAACTGTACACGTTTGAATTTTTTCAATGATTTAGTTTTTCGTCTATCGTTTCTTAAGTGTACCTTCACAATCGGCCATTACCGCTATATAGGATGAAGATGAAGACAATTTTATGGATGTCGTCTTTTTAAACAAATTCTATGATTATTTAATTAAATAGCTCTAATGTCTAACCCTTATGATGTGCCCTTGCCAAATCAGACCAAAATAACCGGTGAGTGTCTTCGATAGACATAAAAAAACCGATTTTGGATGCAATATTTTCTATAAATATCCCAGCTAACTTGGCCCTGTTGCGAAATAGGAAGCAGTTAAAAGACCATATAATCAAATTGCCTGCCAAGCAAGGGCGTTCTTCCCGAATTGTTTTTTTGTATGATTTTCTACTCAGACACATACTCTTCTACGACAGGATGACAGTATTAGGACTGCGGTAATGTCATTACTATCATATTTTAGGTACCTTTTGTGGGCCACCAAAATGCAAAAATTCCATACTTTTTTAGTGAAACGACGTAAACTTCAATAGCCAATTTTAAGGTATGTAATTAAGATTTCTGTGTTTAGACTTCGGTGAATCTTCAAGCATATGACACTCTCTAAATTGTTTAATGATTTAGTACAACGTCGACTTAAAATGTCCTATATATTTGCAATCTTTCACAGTGAATATTTTTCTGTACACCATTGTGCATAATCAATTTACGATTATCAAATTGAATATGTCTTATCTTATCAGATATAGTAATGGATACTTGAAAAGCAAACATATATCAATTGAAAAAGATGGCTTTGCTAATTTCATGGCTGTAAACTGTTCATCGATCGATTTTAAAACCGATGTATAATAGACGTTTAAGTGTGTCCTCTTAGTAAAATGAACAGTCCTTAGTGAAAAAAATGTAAAAAACCTACAAACTTGCATTATTTCATAATCTCGCACTTCCAGAACACAATTTTAAATACAATCAATAAATACAATTTTAATAAAACGTTACAATTATACTACACGTCTATTCTAGAAGCAAAAAAGCAGACCAAATACCTGTTAGCATTTTAGTAAATGTTCCCACTTCGTCGTTAACCATAAGGCCTGAATTTGTTTGTCTTTATATGAATAACAAACTGTACTGCTATGTGATAAGCTAATATGTAATAATACTCGATTGTTATGTGTTGTCCCAGCCGGCGTGGGAGTCTGACCCATTCGCAGTGCTGCACGCGCCCACACGAGCGTCGCCCACCCCGTCGCTGCCCCCCAAGCGGCACAAGACGCCCCCCCCCGCGCCCCGCGCCGCCCCGACCCACCCCGCCCGGCAAGGTGACTACCACGCCACACGTAGCTTACACGCACACACACACTACACACGTAACACACACACACACGTAGCACATGGGTCTATATCGAATCACATAAAATTATTGTTCCGAATATTTTGTCGCATAAGAATTTTAAAAGATACCTAACAAACCTATCCAGATGAATTACATGAATTTGTATTTTTTTACATGTGGGGGCTTCGCCCCCCGAGCCCCCCCTGTGGGGGGCTTCGCCCCCCATATTTGGTATTTCCCCTAGCAGCTGAAGCAGGCCTAGTATTTGTATTGTAAAATGTCTAAGAGTAATGTTTTAACCTAACTTAACCGTATCCGATCGGTCTTGCTCCTCTCGTTTTTCTGCAATCAGGTTATCTACAAACAGCTAATTCCATTTGATAGACGTGACAACTTAATATTGATGTAGTTTAAGTTAGTTTAAAAGACTAGTGCTGTTGCTGTTATTTAACCAATCTAATAATAATGCGAAATATTTTTTATGACAATAAATATTAGTAATATTACATTTTAGATAATTTAAAAATCGACATAAGAATATTCGGAAAAACATACTTTAGGACTTCTATTTGTGTATGCATAAAAATAATTCGGCGAAACGATTATTATGCCATTCAACAATATGCCAAATGTTTCGGTCAAAACATTTTCTGCACAATGAACATTATGCGAAGAGACGGGCACCCGTAGCACATACCATACATTACACACGTGGCTACCCGCCACGGCGGCACAACTGACAACACACGCCTACTCACACACATAAAATGTAAACGATTTACAAAAGTCTTCATAATGCAAAGGCTGATTATCTTTTATTACAAACTCGACAAACAGAATATAAATAATAAATACAGTAAAACCCCGTTAATACGATTTTATAGGGACCAGACAAAAAACTCGTCTTAAGCGGGAAAGCGTATTATGCGGGAAGAAGAAATGCATTTTTTTTGTAAAATTTGTGCTTTAGTAGTGAAATGTTTGATATGACGTATTTAGTGTGAATGTATTAACTGATTCAGATGCCCAGATAATAAACAATAGAAATTAATGAAACTTATACTAGGGTTGCACTTGCTAGTGTATGAGATGGGATCATAAACTTTACCGATCGCTTGGTTTGTGCAACAAAGTTACCCTACCTGCAACGGACGGGCGCTATAATTGACTTTTCCGGCGTAATATTGAATCAATAATAATATGGTAAAATTATAACCTTTCTGCCTACATCTATAAGTAAATAATGCCAGATGCCAATGTAACTTGGGTTCCAGATAGCGTATTAAACGGGATGATGAATCGTATTAACCGTGAAAAATTTTTGGAAAATATGACTTAACTTGCAGGGACCGGCATTAAAATGCGTAATATGTGCGAAATCGTATTAAACGTGAACGTATTAAGCGGGTTTTACTGTATAGGATGCTTCACCGGCTACTAAAAACCTCAGCCGCTCCATATTCATACTATGTATAAGTCATACTAAACAACTTTTGCCATGGGACCAACCCTGAAGTCGCGTAAAAAAGATGACTGTTTCATACAATTTGACTGTTAAGATCATAACAGTCAAATTGTATGAAACAGTCATCTTTTTTATTTTTTTGTATTTTTTTTCGCGATTTCGGGGTTGTTAAGTTAAGGTGCATTCAGGCCAAACGAGCATTCCCTATTCTAACCCCCTACTCTACGAAATTCGATCGTTACACAAAACGTGATTGGTTGATTTCGTAGTGTGGGGGATAGAATAGCGAATGCTCGTTTGGTCCGAATGCAACTTTATCATAGTAAAAGTTGCTTAGTATAACTTAATACCTGCGGGGCACCTGAAGTTTTCAGTGGCTATGAAACACTATAAATTCACTTACATGCTTTGGTTTTTACGATACTCTTTCTATATAAAAGAAGAGCGATGACGTGTAGCGTTAGTTACATGAAGCATGTCAGTGGGTTATACTTGTAAGAGACATACTTGATTTTATTCAGTGAATATAAAGTTTTATCATAGACTAAAATGGCAGGTCGATCTGGCCTAACCTGGTTATCCAATCTATCTAATCTAATCCAATAATTACCTATATTAATGCAAAGTAGACAAATATATTTACGGCCTTATTCATAAAAATTCCTTGTTGAAGGTTTGAGGGGCCCAATAGTTATCGAGCCGATAAGTCTTGTTGAACGGTTTATAAGCATACCTGGGATAACTGGGGGCAAGTTATAGGGATTTGATATCGATTAAAAAGAGGTCGATGTAATTATAATAAAAGATGTGCTTATTGAACATTCTCGATTACAGTACAGAGGTTCAATGTCATAAATATCTGATATCGGGCCTCTTCAGATAGTAAAAACTAGTACGCAGATGTCATTTTAATCAAAATGACAATTTAAATATTGATATTTTAATATTAATTGTATATTTTGAAAACTATTTTAAAATAAACGCGTAACTAACCGTTTAATGTTATGTTTGATTTTAATTGGAGAGTAAGTACCTAATATTTATTTATGCCGAATAACATTTTGATGTTGTCATTCACAGTAACATCGATATTTTTTTAGTCGATAAAATATTTTGCTACATCACTTTCGTATAAATGCTCCGAGTTATCCCAGGTATGTTTATAAGAAGTGTTATTCATAAACGCTCAATATCTCTCCGATAACTGTTGAGCCGCTGTTGAACGGATTAGACACGTTATGTTGGCGCCTTGACAAAATCATAGACAAAAATGTGATCTCACCGCAAATTAAAAAAAAGTTTGACAGCTGTCTGGCGGGAATTCGCAAATATTACTATCTTACATATAAATATTACTATACTTACTTTTATCTCAAATAATTATATTATCATCATCTTGAACCTGAAATTATTAGGTACTTACTACGTATTCTTTTACCTAGGTAACTAATCAAAACAGTTAGCTTTATGATTAGGTACTTGCGATGACGGTCAGATAACGAAACATAATTGTATGGCTAGTTAGTACCTAGGTATGGGCAGTTAGTAGTACGGGTAAGTAATAAATAAATATTTACTTCCTTGCGACCCCAAAACCTAATTGCAGTTAGAACCTGAAGTTCTGGTGTGAGGCCAGCGCCTCTGCGATCTTTCTTCAGGTCGTCTTTCACCAACTCTAATACAAAACAGTCGCCTTATTAAAGCGGTATCGCCGCCTAAATTCAACATCGGGCAGATCCTCAATGGGATCTGCCCTTATGTTATATATTTTTGGACGCCGCGGCGGATTACACAAATTATTTATGGCATCAATAGCGTTTAAGGCCTGCATGATGGAGTCTCACTGCGTATTGACGTTGAAGTTGAAATGGTTGAAAAACTATCAACAAAATTTTAAATTAAAAAAGTTGGAGATTAGTTTTCCCACCATTTCTGATTCGTGTAATGTTGCATGTAGAGAAAATCGAAACTGCGTAACTACTTACAATAAATCATCGGATATTTATTTTAAATACCTATCTAAATATAATTAAGTATCTCTGGATACATATTTAATAATAATCAGATGAATAGCCGATATAAAAAACTATACACCAAATCAGACTTTCATACCTTTATCTTTTCTCTTCTGCCTACTTAAAACGCATGGTTATGCACCTGTCAAAAATCAGCTGATCAAAATTTTAGCAGCCATTTTGTTAAATAAGAAGTTATAAGACCGTTATAGAAGGGTCCTCGGCTCTATAACTTTCGGGGGATTTATATATAGTAGGTTTGAGCGGCTGAATAGCGCTATTGAACGTTTATGAATAACGTTTTTAGCCATCCGGTCAACAACGACCCATCAGCGGGCGCGTAACTTTTTATGAATAAGGCCGTTATTGTATATTGTCAGCCTCCGTAGCCTAGTTGGTAGTGACCCTGCCTATGAAGCTGGAGGTTCCGGGTTCGAATCCCGGCGAGGGCATTCTTTGTGTATTTATTTATCACAAATGTTTGTTCCTTGGTCATGGCTGTCTATATATCGTCGCCTGGTACCCACATTACAAGCCTTAATTGAGCTTACCGTGGGACTAGGTCGATTTGTGTAAGATGTCCCAAGATATTTATTTATTTATATAATTTCCGAAATAATTTACCCAATAGTCATTCCAATTTCTATACAAAACCAGATTAAATAAGATAATTCCATTTAAACTGTCCTTTTAGTCTATGGAATAAAAAAAAATACTTTAGTTATGTACGGTTGACTACAAAAATAATGTACCTTTTATTTCAATAACAATGCAGTAAGGTTTAAATGTGGATAAGTACATATCTTTGTAATCGACTGTACCTATTGCAATTTTGGTTTATTTTATTTAAAATATTTTGTGTCATTTCGGAGTCGAATTCTTCCAATTACTGTTTTAATTTAAATTACATTGATTTCTAAACATGTTTAATTAATAATAATAACGTAAACTAGAGCCTATTTATCCTTAGGATGAATGGGCCTTATGTAGTGCCTGGATGATTCTATTCCGAGATTTGACTATTTTCTGCTAATCGTTTATTTCAGAGTTTATTTTGATTATGTTTCCCCCCTCCCCTCCCCTCCTCTAGTGTAGCGGTAGCGGCATGCAGACGGCGGCGACGCTAACGTTTACTGCTTTATCTGTGCCATTTTATTGATTTTTTTTGTGTGTGGCAGAGAAAGTAAAAAGTACATACTATGTAACACCGGAATACCTGTACAGTCAATAAAAAATGCGGTTTACTACTTTTCGACTCTATTACCACTTGATAGACCACATTTTATGTTACTATAGGTGCATGAAAGTGAACGAACATTAAACTAGTAGTTTGTGCAAATGGTGATGAGTTGATGACATAAAGAGTTTCTCAGTGGATTTTCATCACAAAGTGACTTCAAATGCCTTTATTGGAGCGAGTTGCAAAATTGTAAGATGTGATTATTATGCCGTTTTTGGAAAGGTTGTGGCTTAAATGTGTTTTGGCTTTTCGTAATTTCCGTCTTCATTGGCTGTATAATTTTACTTTCTCTGTCTGGAATCGTGGACGTAAAATATTGTGGCCTTAGTGAAAATAGGGTACAGTTACGTCTAATAATATGTATACATTTCGGAAAGGAATAAGGATAAAAATTGTATACATATTATTAGAGCCGACCGTACAACTTCCCAAGGTTGGTGAAAAATGGTACACGTTTAAACGCAGCAACTAGTTATAATACAAGTGCGTAGCTATACACCGTTTGCTAAAATAGCCGACGTGTTATATATATTCTTCACTAGGGCCACAATGTGATTTAGTTTGATGCAGGGCAGAGATTTAAGTATGCTGGCAGGTGCTCTCGGCTCTAAAACTCGCCATAAAATGCTTCATTAGTTTTGAATACGTGCGTTTACAGTGTTTTAATTAATTGTTAAACAGATTTTCATAAAAATAAAATGTTGTCATTCAAGTATTGGAAAATGGTATGTCCTGTCATAAAATATACTAAACAAATTGCACAAATGTAACGGAAAAACGTTATTAAATATAGCATTGTTTTCATTCAATGTTTTTTATCCTGTACCATGGGCTAACATGATTATAGTGATGGTTTCTCGAGGTGACATAGACTATGTGCCTCTCTTTTATTTATATAGTTAGTAAAAGACGGGAAGTGTGTCTCGCGGTGACATGTTGTCGCGACAAACATGTGCTATAAGCCTACTGGAATGGGGGAACTATACGCGTTCTTCATCTGCATCTTAAATATTTGCCTTGACGTTGCGTTTTTCTCATCATAATTTAGCTTCGCTTGAACACGCTTTTTAGCTGTGTGTCTGTCTGCGTGTGTGTGTGTGGCACAAATAAGGATTAGTCATTTTTTATTTTCAGTAAGTACTACTGGTATAATATAGTGCATGTATATGTACTATTTGTATTTATTTATGTAAGCGCTTCCTTGAGTATGTAATTGTTTTTCATTTCATGATCATTTATGACGAAACAGCAATACTTGTGAGATGACCGAGTAAACCAGGAGGGGATTCGGTCGTATTATGCAGTGTGTCAATATTATTGGAACTATCAATTATAAAAAAGATATCCTATAGGGCACTGCGGTTCTACCGCGAACTTCGAAATCCTCAAATTTGGAAGATTCGTCTCTGTCATTCTAATGCCACCTTTGTTGGAGTGACAGAGACAAAGCCACGAAATTTACGGATTTCGAAATTCGCGGTAGGAGGCCAGGGCACAATTCAGATTTGTTCCGATTTTATTTTCAATCATATTGAAAGTTTAATAAATGCGTGTAGTAAAATTATTATTCCTTTAAAATATTTAGCCAAAATTGTAAAGGAATGAATTTAAAATAGCTGTTTACGCGAAGGGTGACAACTAATTTGAATTTTGCACCGTTTTTTTACTAACAATATTATTACGCTTTATATTCGGCCCTCCTGCCACCATAGATGTCACTGCTATTATCATGCCAACTAATCGCACGAAATATTTGTATGTATGTAAAACTTGTTTTAAAACGTAGTCATGTATTTCATTTAATCCTCATCCTATTTTATTTATTTTTATTTTCTCTAATTTTCATTTGTGCGTCGACTTCGTGTATATAAATATCTGAGTTACCAACAAACCTCTTGCATCAATTGTGAACCTTATTACTATGCGTGTAAGGTCGACGAATGATCGTTGTTTGTTGGTATTTTACATGCCTTTGCTCCTGAGGACTAACCTACTAAACGTTTAACAAATTAATCTGCAAGTCTACCGCGAACTTCGAGCACCCGTCTTTGTCACACTAATGATGACTTTTGTTAGAGTGACTGAGTCAAATGCTCGGAAATTTATAAATTTGGAAGTTCGTGGAGTAGGCTTGTCTATCGGATTGGTTACCTCGAGACATCCGGGAACACTTCACTTGAAGAATAATACTTGGGTTTGGTTACACTTCTGTGAACATTTATTCGGACATAGTAAACAAGCAATGTGCTAACAAAATTGTTACGGATATTTTAAGAGGTGATCATGTGGGTCATATTGAACTACTTATCACGCAAGGCAAGCTGTTATCGCATAATAAAAATTAGTTATTTCATAAGAAACATTATCAAAACGATTCTCCAAAATGTTTGAAACAGCTTATTTTTTCTCCCTATTTCGGTTTTGCCCCCATAGTAAAAGTTATTCAGTATGACCTTAAGTAACACTTCTTAAAGTATCCGTGACTAATTTGTTAGCATCTTTTTAGACATAGAGTATCTGTAATCATAAATATAAAAGAAAGAGTGTTTAATTCGCCTTACTTTTCGGTCATGAATTCCCATCACTTGAGCTAAGTCAATGTCAAGCTAAGTGTTCATGCGAATCATCTTATCTAGTATCGAGGTAGCTAATCCGAGCCGCCGCAGGAGCGAGGCGTCCATTGTGCACTAACAAGCTAACCCTGGCTCGTGCTTGTCCCCACTTGCAGCGCTAAGCGGACGCAGCCCGGAGCAGCCACGTGCGTACACCCCTCTCCACCCTCCTTTACCACCCCCTCCCCACCCCTCACTAGCACACTCGCTCACCCGCTTGTTTCGTCCAGACCGGCATGGACTTCGCCGAAGACCCCTTCAAGGACTACCGCTACGAGGACCCCTTCAATATCGAGGATCCTTTCAAAGACGCCACCGACAACTTCGCTCGAAGCAGCTCCGCCGCCATCTTCCAGCCGGACGACTTCTTCGGCTCTAACCTCAACGGCTTCCCGAAACCAGAAAAGAGCGGACGAGTCTCCGCGCCGCCCATCACCTCCGATCCCTTCTCCAGAACAGACTTCAAACCTACAGCCCCGAAAGACGACGACTGGGGCTGGAAGGACGATTGGGCCACGGAAGACGCGTGGGCTAAACCGGCCCCCTCCGCCTGGCCCGACAAGACCGACAATTGGGCCAATAAGACGGATAACTGGCCCGACAAGACCGACAATTGGGCCGCCAAGGCCGACGGCGACTTCGCCAACTTTGACAAGAATCTCAACGAGACGTGGCCGAACACGCTGCCTAAGAAGGAGAAGTCGCCGAAGCCGGTGAAGTACGCGAAGAGTCTGGTGCACACTATAGGCGGGATCGGAAGGAAGAAGAAGCGAGGTAAGGAGGAGGTTTCTAGCGTGGGACAGACGGTGAGTGAAGAGCAGCAGTGGGCGTGGGCGGCGGCCGAGTCGGCGCGGCTGGCGCGGGAGCAGCGCCGGCGCGCCGACCAGGAGGAACGGGAACTGCAGCGTGTGCTGGCGCTCTCCCGGCAGGACAAGTGACCGCCACGCTTATACTGCGGTGTTCGTTGTCGTCACGTTCTAGAGCTATTCTCGAAAACTTTGATCATTGGGATCACGTCTTCGATATTGATAAAACTTGGGAGCTTGGTGCGTTTGTGAGTGAAGGTGACCAAAAACCACCACATTTCTCTAAGTCTCTCAGGAAGTTTGTATGAAATTTTCCTTTTTTGGTCAACAGATTTCTAAACATTTTGGGACATTATGGAAATTGTGGTGGATCTTGCTGTCTACCAATTTTTGACAATATCAAAGACGTGATGCAGATGTACAAACTTCTTGGGAAATGCTCTTTAACAAGTGAACAAGTGCGAAAGTGACGCCCAGCACGGTAATCTTTATCGGGACTATCTTAAGCCATCAGGTCAGGGGTTCCATTTGTTGCTTGGCTCTAGCACTAGTCACTGACACGTGGTAGACTATCAGGGTTGCTAGTACGGTGTCAGGCGCGAAAAAATATCACAAGGGTTCAATTAATGCCTGAGCGCTCTTATCGACTCCCGAACCAGGTTATGCATTTGTATGGAAACAATTCGTCCAGTTGTCATCCTTTTATCGTAAAGTCATTGCGCAGTTTGAAATGAAACTCGCAAATATTTGCAAGTTTATACTTTACCTTTTTCTCGTCACTCTTTGGTTTGGTTACGTTCTCCTTTTACTTAATGAATGCCTTCCTTGCCCTCAAACCTTCTTAAAATTACAAGGAAAAACTGTTATGAAGAAGTATTTTAAAAATGGGATCCGTCGCCTCTCGTAATATGCGAAGTAAAATATGGCTCTGCTAGTCTTTTAAAAAACAATTCATATTTTAAATTATAATACATTAAAACTCTATTTGAAAGTGTACTACGCCTCTCAAATGGGTTATTTATGTATTATTAAATGTTTATTTCAGGGGGGAATCAATCGAACTAAAATGTGTAAAATAATGCAACGGCCGGGCGTCACTTGTCCTCGCCCTAAAATGTCGGTTAATTGTCCGAGGAATTCCGCGCGCTAGTCATATATCATTAAATTATATTAGGAGTCCGAAGCGAAGCCGTTCGGATGTCGCGGGGCTGACGTGGCAGCAACTTGAACACAAGATATTATTTTACTTAAACTACAGGAGCAGGGATTCGAATATTTGTTTTTCGCACCAAAACCATTAGCTCCGAATCGTTTTTGCCATAAGAATCATATCATTCTTAGTTGGCATATCTAGTAAACATCTTTATCACCTAGAAATGCACGTTGTCTGACTATTGCTTTGATTAAAAATAAAGCAAGCCTGTGGGAAATAATAATAGGCAGTTTTAGAGCAAAAAGAGTATTGGGATTTTGGCGGAAACAACTTTTTCTCCTAGTTCGTCTCCTCCTGAGTCCGTAACCTTGGGAATAACAAACAAGAAAAACTTGATTTACCCATTTCGAGGTTAGGAAGTTGTTTACTAAATAAGACAAGTAAAAATGGATAGGCTGTAATGTATAGCACATAAATATACTCCGCTGCGGCCCGATTCGACCCGTCCAGGGGAATGCTACATAACTATAGGTTCAGAATGTTCCCGTAGTTGCTGCCGCCTCAGCCCTCAACTTATTTATGGTAAGTCCTCGCACCAGAACCCAGTCTGTATTTACTGTATTGTATCTGCTTACACTGTAAATCACTCGTGAGAACTTCGTTTCTATCATTATTTAGAATACATTGATACGTTCTCGAAAAATACATCACACAATGTTATTGGAATCCTAAATGGAATATAGGAATGAATCGTTTTCTCCCAATGTATCTGAACGGTTTGTATGTGCAAATAAATTGAAAAATCATAATTGTTATGCAAGTTTTTAGCGTAAACGGTTACTGTGTTCAAGTAGAGACCGCTCAGATATGTTGCGATGTATGTTTGCGTAACTTAAGGCCTAAACTCCACTTGTATCGTGTAATGTCACCGGCCGCGGCCGTACACCCGCGGCTAGGGGCAGATATCTTTCGTTCGAGCGCGTACATTCATTAGCGAAAGCATGGAATTGCATGATATAATATTTGTATACCAAGTGTCAGCAGAATCTAAAAAAAATGTAACAAATATAACTGACTTTTCATATAATTTGACGTCTTTGACACATTGTGAAACACATTCGCAGATATATTTTTACGTTAATATTTATAAATATCAATAATTTCAACTAAAATTGTATGTGTGTAATAAAACCAAGATTGTGTTCTAAAAGTGCGTGATTATTAAATAATGCGAGTTATTAGGTTTCTTTAATTTTTTTTAGATTCTACTGACGAATGGTTACAGTGGATTATGTGTGTAAACACAGGTCTTCTATCATTATTTTACTAAAACTGAACCTAATTGCAAAGATGTAAGGTCCATTTTAAGAGTGTTACTTTTATTAAGTAACACCACTACATATTAGGGTGGGTCATTTTTCAAAAATTTCGATTTTCTGAAGATAATAGTTACAAAACGGTGCCCTTTGATATTTGATTATCACTCTTATTTTTATTATATTTTTAATTTAAGTTTTTCTGCCTCCGGATTTGATTAGTAATTTTCTTAAAATGTATGGAACTTCAAAAAAAAAAGTTATTATTTTCGACTTTTTTTTCGTCTCTTTTGGCTCCATAACTATAGAAAAGCTATTTCCAGGTAAACACGATACTCAAACATAGCTCAAGTTGCAATAAAAAGTAAAAACATAGATATCATCTGTGGTCAGTACAAAATGTAGGTACTGAAGTTTCTATGAAATCTTTCAATTAGATCCGGAGGCAATTTCGATGGCCAAATAATTTTGCACACTCTTTGTCGACCTAATTACAGAACTATTGACAACTGTTCCCAGTAAAAAACAAATACTTTTTTTTTCTTCATACATCAGTGACCCACCCTACTACATATGCAATTTTAAGCTTTCGATAATTCATCTATCGATATCGTGACCATAAATATGACCACAATGGAGTAATATCGTTGGCTGTGTACATATTTATGGACACGATGCTTGTGTATGATTTGTGCTCATTGGCGTATATTATTTCGTCACCGGGTTTTTTTGTATAAAAGAGCAGTATGTAAGCTTTATTACTGATAATTTATAAAACTTATTGTAAATGTGTCACGTTGTAAAAATATATTGTTTTATATGCGTTTTCTTGTATGCCGATATTTACATAGGAACTATATCATGTACTGTTGCGATTTATACGTTTGCTTGTATGTTTGTCGCCATGTTCGGAAGAGCGTGGCCCGCGGGCATGTTGTCTGTCGCCATCGGATACATGGGAGCGGCCAGGGCGCTCATAAATATCTGATCAGGTCTCTATTGTCGTGACTTTTAGCCATGTTCACATATTTTTGAGCACCGTGTCCGCCCCGATATATCTGATGTCGACTGTACGCCGTGTTTCCACCTGTGAAACTTTGCTGGTCGCAGGTGGAAATGTTGCGTAATACCAGTGTAATATAATTATTTTTAATCTTGTAACATTATACTCTGTAAGTATGTAGGTAGTTGTACATTATTATATTATTTGATGAAAATATTGATTATAAAGTTATACTTTCGTTTTTGTTAAAGTACAGACTTGGTTGCATTTGAACATATTTATATTATTTTAGCGAGTATACTGGGTGTCCCAAAAATAACGCAAGTTCTAATGAAAACACAATGTTTTTGGCCAATTTTTTATTTCTTCCTTAAAACTTAATGTATAAACTATAGGGTATGATATAGCACATCTCCCTGTAAGTGTAGCCCTGGCCTGCTATTAGACGAAAATGTAGTGTTAACCACCTTTTCTGTCACGTCTTTTTATTTCGGTGGATCTCAAATATTGCTATTTAATATTATTTTTATGTGATAAGTTGTATGTTAGCAAGATGTCGACCACCCATGTTTTGAAGGGGGAGATTCCACAGTGTACCAACTAAATTCATGGATAATTTGAACAAAAGTCCTTTGACTATTTCCCGGTCGGTGTGCTTTACCATACTAAACCATATGTTTTGTACTTTATTATTTAATCCAGAAATAAAGATATCAACTACAAATATGACAAAAATATTGAAAAAAATAACAATTTAAGTTGATTCATATCATTATGATCAGATAGATATTTATTTCAGGTTATGTTTTATTTCTGGGGGACACCCCTGTATATTTCGCTGAAGTGGAGAAGGCCGGTTCGTGTCTCGCACTGAATGCTCAATAAATTGTTAACAATAATCATCGACTTCTCGTTTTTCTCGTTTAGGACGCTAGCCAAGTCTTCTGCAGTGCCTTTCCTATGCTGTTATCACTATCGGGGGTACCTTAATACATTTTTGTAATCTCCATACTAATCATCTTATTCATAAACTCCTAACTTAGCAAGCCGCTAAGTATTGTTTATCCCTTTCGGTCTTATCAATATGTCTATAAGACCGAAAGGGACAACCAAGTTAGAAGTTTGCTAAGTTAGAAGATAGTTTATGAATAAGGGGGTAAATATTCAATAAGTGTTGTAAATGGCGCAATAACAGTCAAAGATCATCTAATTTACTTGAAGAATTGAAATACGTATTATATAACATAGAAGTTTTGCTATTTGTATAGCATGTGGACGTGCGAGTGACCGTGGCGTGTGCGTTGTAGTGTCTGAAATATCATAGTAGATAGCACACCGCTTACCACGTGAGCGTGTCATCTAATATGACATTTACATACCCTGCAACGCGCACGCCACGCACACGCGCACGAGCTTGTGCTGCACACGCATCTGGTGTGGCTTGGCCTTTATTACATGCATGACAACCTCCCTACCAAAGTCACCTTGGCAGTTCCGAACGTGTCATGCATGAGTGACGCCAAATTGTGTACACGTTTTGGCGGCCAACCACCTATTATACGGTTGAAAATGTATACTTATCGCGAACATCGAAAATCTTAAATTTATCGGTGCGTCTCTGTCAGACTGATGACGCTTTTGTTCGAGTGACAGATAATGCACGAAATTTACGAGGTTCGTGGTTGGCCTGCCAAGGTGACATTGGCAGTGAGGTTTGTCGCCTGCCGTGTAATACAGGCTTTACCCTGACTGTTGTATATTTTTTTTATTTTTAGTCCTTGTGGACAGGCGAAAGCACTAAGCCATACTGCATCTGACTTGTATAAAGGGAGCCATTTACAAAACAGTTTCATGGAGATTATAACTTATGACCCCTGCAGTTTTCATCTCTGTCGTGCGGTTGAGTGAGCGAGAAAGTTGCAATAATCGAGGGTTGTCCGCTTCTGTTCACATATCGGCTGAGTCCCGGGCGTCGCCGGCCGCGTCGTACTAACGCCGCAATGGAACGTGTCCAGGTTTATAGGCTTTTAGTTTATTCAGACAAATAGAGGCCGTTCACCACGCTTTTCTGATAGTATAATATGTCAAGGGCCTAGAAGTTATTAAAATATTTAACCTACCGAATTACTAGGGTAATTTAAGCCAATGATTGCTCGACGTGACTGTGTCAGGAGGATCTTTACAGGGTCCTCTCAGCCATAGCTCTACGTCCAATGCGGAATTACGCCCTGCTAGAACGGCTAATGTGAGATCTTTAACGATTTCCAG
>JALPQI010012137.1:0-38461 GCA_025490895.1 Thaumatotibia leucotreta
TGCATTTGCGACTGACGTGTATCGAGCAACCATTTGCATTGCCCACTCGTTCACACCGCGTTGTCCATTAGTGACCATTGTGTGGATCAACTAGTTGACTACTCATCGAAAGTGTGAGTAGAGTTGCTGCCGCGATGGCGTGGAGTTGTTATAAATGTGCGAAGACCTTAAGGCTCCAACCGGTTAAGAGTGACCAGGATTATAGTCACTATAATAGTGAACCTAGATATACAGGGTGTTACACCACCCACTGAAAACCTTGAACGAGGTGATTTAATAGGATATACTGAACAACTTTTACTACCGGGCCAATCACGAAATCTAAAAAAATTGTCTTTTTCATACATTGTAACCGATCGATAACGACATTTTGTGTGAAAGAGCCAACATTTTTTTGATATTTCTGAGTTAGCTCCATAGTAAAAATTGTTCAGTATAACCTACCAAATCACCGCGTTCAAGGTTTTCAGTGGCTCGTGTAACACGTATATCATAAGGCCGGTTCCACTATGCTATAGTTGAACCGCAGTGTTATTCACTAAGGAAACCGCCTTGCTGTCAGCGCTGTGTCAGCGCTGCGGCAGCGTCGAGCCTAAGAATGGCATTCACTAATGTACTTTAATCGAC
This sequence comes from Thaumatotibia leucotreta, assembly GCA_025490895.1. Classification (NCBI taxonomy): domain Eukaryota; kingdom Metazoa; phylum Arthropoda; class Insecta; order Lepidoptera; family Tortricidae; genus Thaumatotibia; species Thaumatotibia leucotreta. The sequence continues at coordinate 628 of JALPQI010012137.1, forward strand.
ACTAGTGCTCGGCGACGAATGCGGCCTGAGCTGAAACTACACTGCATCGAGAGTTTGACGTTTAATATACGAACTTCGTATTCTCTAACGAAAAACGGCGACGAACTCGCCCACAACCTCGCTCACAGCCTCGATTCCTAATGTCAAATAAAACAGCAAGGATTTTAGACAAGGCTGTCTCGACGTCGAGCTCGTTGACGAACGCAGCGTCGAATGTGTGAATAAGAGAATAGCATAACCGGTCTTACAATGTGACAGACAGTCCGACAGCCAACTTCATTATCTCGTTATCTTTACAGTAAACATATTTAATACCCAAACACAATAGTGATTCACTGGACTTTATTTATCAGAATGACATGAATATGACGTGATCATTTATCGCTTATATTCCAGCAGTACCATCGCCCACAATGACAGCTATCGGTAGACCTGATGCCTTTTGTCATAAGGCCCGCCGATTGTACAGGAGAGATGCTGTTTGTACAGTCAAGTGCAAAAATAAATATCGAAGGAATCCGCTCATAAATATGTTACGACGTTCTTATTACACATAATTAGAGTGCACTGGTCCCAGTAGTTCAGATATGTCCATGTTTGGTCAGTTCAAAATATGTCCATATTTTTGAACATTTTCTGTGTACACCTTATTTTGTTTTTGACTGTGCAGTCACGTCTAATAATATGTATACATTTCGGAACGTATGTCAAGCGAATAAGGATCAAAATTAATTGTATACATATTATTAGAGCCGACCGTACCTGGGAGGCAGTTTGTCTTACTGGAAATAAAACTAAACTAGATTTGAGATATCCAGTAACATACCTACATACAAAAAAAACTTAAAAAATAATGACATTAAAATGAGTACCTCCTCTTTTTTTGATATCGGTTTAAAAAATACTATACACAAGAATTGCTCGTTTAAGGCACTGGTCTCACCCGGCGGTGATAGCTGATAGCCGGGCGAGTGTCACCGTGTCTCTTTTTTTCCACGGGAGTGCGTATCTTTTGTTCGTGTTTATAGCCGATAGTTCATAGCTTAGTAGCACGCGGTGAGACCAGTACCTAAAGGCATAAGGATAATCCAATAACTATGTTGGTTTAATTTGTTGCAAAACAAGGTGTGGAAATAAAATAAAAAGACACGTTATGACCTGTCACTAGCTAGTTGAATAGGCCCCCGCTGATTTGACTAATAGCAGTTAATACTATTAACCTAAGTGTGTACGGTCAAGGGCAAACATATGTATACACCTTTTTACTTATATCTGGAGCATACGATTTAAAATTGTATAGATATATAAATAAGTAATAATAAATAAATATCTTGGGACATTTTACCCAAATCGACTTAGTCCCACGGTAAGCTCAATTAAGGCTTGTGATGTGGGTACTAAGCGACGATATATATAATAGATAGATACATATAGATACTTAAATACAGACAGTCATGAGAGTCATGACCATAGATTTACTATACCTATGTTTGTGTTCCGCCCCTCGACGGCCTATAGGTACATATTTATTTTATTTGCACATATGTAATGTAGAATTGTAGATAGATATGCTTGGCTTCGGATCGGATGTAGATAAGTATATCCGTGATATAATACGTAATTAAATTATGACGCATAAAATATTTGAGTTTCGCGTGATTTTTCTGAGAATTATGATTACATGGTGTTTTATGGGCCATTGAAAACCTCGGTCGACCCAGGTCACCAGGTCAAATTAGCAGGTTATCCTACAAAACAAATATGTACATTTGAAATAAACTATCATGCGGAATTATCTGATTTTGATAAAATACTGTGATTTTAACTTTATTTATCTCAAAAACTACATGAAATTATGCATAACTCATAAAATAGTAGAAAAAACCGGCCAAGAGCATGGCGGGCCATGCTCGTTGTAGGGTTCCGTATCCGTAGTTATTCGAAAACGGCTGGGCCGATTATGTTCGAAATAGTTTCATTCTATAAGCCCACTATCTATGATTTTTTTCATATTTTTTGGACCTACGGATCAAAAGTTATAGTAAGAAATAAATATTGTATACCCCCCGGTACATATTTTTTTTTCTTCTGGAGCGATTATCTCCGAAAATATTGACTTTAGAAGAACACTTTCTTTTAAGATCCTTATTATTTTTAAGCTACCTATTCAATGATACCCCACACTACCTATAGGATTACAGCAAATAAAAAAAATCATCCCCACTTCACCGGTTAGCGAAGCGAATGAAAAACATTTTTTTTTCTAGTTTTTATTCTACCACTTTGTTGGCATGATTAATATGTATACCTGCACCAAATTGCAGATTTCTAGTACTAACGGCCACTGAGCTATGCTGCGGACAGACAGACAAACGGACATAGCGAAACTATAAGGGTTCCGTTATTACCATTTTGGCTACAGCACCCTAAAAACAGTTTTTTTTACCTTTTATTTTATACATAATCCATAAAAAAATTAAGAAATGGATTTAACCATGTTTGAAGTTAAGCAACTCATTTATAAAATACATACTTTCTAGTATTATAGGCATATTTTTAGTAGCATACTGACTTTAAGGTGGTGTAAAACTGCGATTCGTGGAAGTATAAGAGTGACGTGAGGTCATTTTGCCCGATGAGAAGTGGAGTCCCACAAGGGTCACCTTTCGGACCCATTGTTTAAAAACACATTACAAAGTACCCACTTGAAAGAAATAATACGCCGAGTTTTTATAGTACCGTAAAACCACCTAACTATTATCCAAACGCTCCTAACAATTGTCCAAAGCTTGATAACAATAACATGTAATCTTCCATTACATGTAATTGTTATGTATGTATATTCATTGTGCTCTTAATTGGCAGAAACTCCTCATTAAAATAAAAAAACTTGGTCAAAGTAAAAAGAAGTTTGGGACTGGTGCTTATTTAGGAGTGGAAATTGTGGAACATAGTTGCAGTATTGGACCATAGTTGTGTGGTTTCACGGTGATTTAGGCGTCAAATGACTATAAGGAAATATAGTGATGTATAAAGATGACTACTTGTATAATTTCGTTCCAATATAATTTTGACGAAGTATAAAAATATCGATGACCTGGTGAAGGTCGCAGGAGTCCGCTGGATGCGGGTGGCGCAGGACCGGTCATTGTGGCAATCTTTGGGGGAGGCCTATGTTCAGCAGTGGACGTCTTTCGGCTGATATGATGATGATGATGATAAAAATATCTACATTAGACGGATTATAAAAATGATGGGGTATAAAAATGACGCAAATTGTCTTCATTCCGTTCATTCTGTAAATGTAGACATTTTTATACAATCATCGTAGTAATTTTTATATTTCGACTTTACTATACAGGGTGTTCGTTTCGATTTACGTTAAATTAGACAGGTTACTTGGGACATTAATTGAAGTTGTCTGGTATATCAGCTTTTGGAAAATTCGATAAAATTTTTTTTTTTTTTCATACGTAATAATAATAAATTAAATGGTAAGTGCGAGAGAACCAGGTAACTGACGGCACATGTGAAAATAAGTACCATATATTAGAATGTAATAAAATAAAGGTTGCAATACACATGTTCAGTGATTAAACTTATTTTGTTAATAACTCAATACCAGTAAGAGTTAAAACACTAGTTTTTTAGAGAAATTAATTATATTTGACCTAAATAAGCTTCCCTTAAAATTATAGCATATGAAGAAAAACACGCTGTATAAATGGTTTGAATTGTTGGCTTTTTACTCAGGTTTTTTTTTAAACTGGTTATTTTTATACGTCGTCGTTTTACTTATAGTCAACTGACGTTGTAAGTTCATTTTGCCCGATCAGGAGTGGAGTCCCACAAGGGTCACCTTTCGGACCAATTATTCTCATTTCCAAAGGTGGAAATAATACTCCGAGTTTCTATAGTATAGTTCTGTATTAATTATGAACATACCTGACTTTAAGGTTGTGTAGCACTGCAGGTTCATGAAGGTACGAGAGTGATGTAAGGTCATTTTGCCCGATGAGGAGAGAGGGGTTCCGCAAGGGCGGCATTTGGTTCTCATCCTTTATCTGTTGAATAGGAAATTGTTATAGTTTTCACCTTATTTACCTTTGTAGTAAAGGAAATTTATGATCAGAGATCGGGCAAATGGGCGACATTGTTCGCAATAATATGGGCATAACTCCAAAGTTGATTGAATAATTAATCATTTTCAGAAAATCACCTATTTTACACCGGTAACTATGAAAAGCTTAGTAAATAGTCGCCTTAAAGCTTCGAAATAAAATTACAAGAAATCATTTGTTTATAAATATTGGATGTCATATACCAAAGATAGTATGTAATTAAGTAGTGTGACTACTGGGGAAAAAATAAAAAACACAAATCAAAATATTTAGTTAACAAATAATTTGATTTATGTTTTCACAATACGTTCAATTATTTGTTTAATTAGTCATTTAACGAACTTTGGAGACATATATATATCCATATTCTCTATTTATGATAAACAAAATCAATCAGTAAGTAACTAATACTTATTTAACATTTTGACCGCCGCGAATTTTATCATGTGGTGACGGCAGTAAGAATACATTTGTCACCAGCAATATCGTCGCATGGTACAGTCAAGAGCAAAAATTTGTATACATTTTTGCACCTTATTTTTACGGCTTAGGATAAAAAAGTGTATACATATTTATGCCCTTGACTGTACCGGCATCACAAGCCTTAATTGAGCTTACCATGATAGGTTCATTTGTGTAAAAATTGTCCCATAATATTTATATTTATTTTATAACAACAACATACCTTGATCTGCCGTATCTCCCCAGTCTGGTCCAACTTGGCGATCAGCACCCCAGACCGGTAGTCCGCTGTGACTGTGGCACTCTCCCACACCTTCTCCGGGTGCTCCACCCATATCCGTGCACCCTGGAAAACAGGCACAATTAGTTGTTGTTAATAGGTTGCGGCTACGAACAAATAAAACATGGAAGCCGCACGCCATAGTAAATGGTCTTTCAAATACGATCTTGAATTTTAGTTGACAAATGTCACCCCTTCTTTAATGCATCACAGCAATTAATTTCAATGTCAACTTATAAAAACTTAATTGTGATTGGTCCATCAAACTTTTGATTAGCTATATTCTATAAACATTTGTCAACGGTGTTGCGCCGAAATATGCGCGGTGTTAAGAAAAGCGCTATGTCCTGCCCATCTTGGCACAATAGAACAATTGATTTAGGGGGCATTTTTGAGCAGGCGTTAGACGTCCATGCTACCATGGCGGGCGCTAGGCTGCCAAAGGCGAGGTGATCATTGCATACAAAATTTTACGAAATTCAATGAAACTAATATAGGATTACATTGTAATTCAAAATAATTAAACTTCTTGCCACCCAGACAACAAAACTTCACAGTGAATTTTGAATTTATAGCTATGGAGATAGAATATAATTTATTTTGTTTGAGGAGATCTTTTAATAGGCCTCTCGGCGGCAGGAGGAAACTGTTAATAATTATAATCAGACAGATTAATTTGATCTTCATTATAAGGCTGAGGGAAAGGGGGGACGTTGGATGTAATCTGCCCTGGATGCTTAGCCAAGTTGCCAATCGCTAACGCTTAGTAGCGTATTGTAGTTTTCCCTCTCTGTCACTCTTTCATATTAGTGCAATAAAAACAGCTGCCTTTCGTTTACGATTGACGATTAAGCGTTAGCGATTGGCAACTTGGCTAAGCACCCTGCTTTAGGGGGCGGTCACACAAAAAAGTTTGACAACCTATGTGAAATAATGGATATTTCTTAGAACAATTTGTTACTGTTGGCACTACAAAAAGCAAGCATCATCTCATACAGAGTACTGTATAGTTGGTTTACATTACCCCTAGGTAACATTGCCTACTAAAATAAAGTTTCAAATGACTCCCATTTAAGGTTTTTACAATAAGTAATTTCTCATTCAATGCATTCTGCATATGGTCCTTGGATATGATTTTTTCAACAATGATATTACATATATAATATATATTCAAATAATCATCATTGTAGTCAAACGGCACATTTGCATCCAGTTATATGTTGTATTGTAAGGTTAATAAAATTAAAATTATAAATATCTGTGAGTCACACTTCTCTTAAATTGACAAACTAATCAATAATATCAATATGTCATTCATTAAAAAATTTCAAAATTTAAAGGAAAATTTACTCAAAATTATGTTGCCGGTGTCACTTTCCAATTACCCAATTTAAAAAATTCGGATTTAATTGGTGCATGTTTGGTACATGTTTACCGGTTGTGTCTATTTACTTCATAAGCAGCTTGCATTAATTTATGAACAACATATATACTACTTATACATTCAGGGTTGTGCTTAAGCTCCCTAAATTAACACCTTTACTGTAATGTAATGTAATCAAGAGACTATCATAAACATAATAATCAGGAAGATAATTGTTGGCACATGCATAATCCACCCAGAAAAAAGTAGCAATAAAAAATAATATTATCTTTGATATGAGTATTCATTAACATAGTAATATGTGCAGATGTGTGCACATGATATAATGTATACGATGAGATATACCGTGAACAGATTGAGATGATAATTTACAACAAAATGAATAAAACATGAGCCTAGAAATTATCTCACCAACAGTAGTATAGATAGTAAAAGTGATTTAAACTTTGTCAAGCATGAGCTATACAGTCTCTTTAAACACATTTATAGTATTAAAACTAAACATTAAGAAAAAACAATTCCAAATTCAAAATCTTTCATGCCAAAATAAAAAATATATTTTACCTTCGTGTAAAGCTCTTTCGTAGTCATTTTGATTTTTAATTATAAGCTTGGTTGTATAAAATAATTGTGTTCTATATCATTATTTCACCACTAGATCAGAACTTTGATAATTCATTTTAGAAACAAGGTAGATTCGAATTCGCTAATTTTTACAATGCGAAACGTCACTGCATTGCATTGTTATTGACAGATGTCAAATTAAAGGCAATGTTTTTATCGATAATCGTTTTAATTACAGCTGATATTCTGATGACGAAAGATCTTCTCTGGACAAGAAATCTTTACGTAAGTCTAATGGGAATGCATAAACTCCAATAAGAAACTAGTTCGATTGAAAAAAACTGAAAACAATCGCGAAGAAAGTCATTCTTATCGTAATTTTCTCACGAGAGTTGCCAGCTCCTAAATTTCAAATATAGGTCAAATCGACTATCAATCTCATGATGACCTAAATAAATAAAACAATTTATTTAATGCAGTGTCATAGTTTATTAAACTTTAATGACTAGAATAACACGATACTATCCCAGCCTTAATAATAAGGAATACATTTCAAATAATATTTAAGGAAAACATTTATTTTGATAAGCGTCTCAGTGTTGCTAGTAAATTGTAAATATTTCCATTAACGGGGAGTAACTGATACAATGTCGTAATCCATGAGCAAAAATATTACAGTTGTTTAAATTTTTGATTCATCGTCCTTGTTCATTTGTTTTCTTGTGAGGGAAACCACGCTTGACACGCTTCTGTGGCGATTTCACACAGAGCAGTGAAGGTTTTGCTCCGCGAATCATATTCTGCAACAAAATTATGATATGAAATTATAGTATAAACAAAGGCGATTACATTGAATTAAACATAAACTCGATTAAAGTATTCCTAATAGAATAAAAATTTCAAATGAGTATAGTGAATTTTTGTCACTGGATCACCGTTCAGAATAAAGTTATCAATAAAAAAAAAAAATTTTTTAGATACCATTGCTGCCTTTGCTAATTATAAAATAGCAAAGTCCATCTCGGTGGTAACGGGAATCAGTTCGTAATGTTTATTTTACCTATGGGTTTTTTTTATTTTACTCTAATTTATTTTTTATTCTAATGTAAGTATCTACAAAATATTAGTTTAAGTATCCCATTTAATATTTTCAGCTGTCAACCAAAATAAAATAAAAATTATATTATTGACCTAGTCAAACAGTTCAAATACTAACCTTTCCTAACCGAGTTAAACAAACAAGCATAATAAATAAAAGTTTTTTTTTAAATCACGATATAAGACTGAAGCCTGTTTACCATACACGAAGTTAGCACAATACATCGAATAAAAGTGTAAGAGAAGAAAAGTAAGTGATTAAAAAATCTTACCGGAGGGGCCCCTCTTGCCGAACATGATTCCATTCATAGGTGCATTTTTATAGTTCGCTTCACTTAGTTCAGCTAAAGACAGCAGCACGACGGCAACGCAGACCACGCCGATAGTGAATCTCATCATATCACCAGCCATCTGAAAAACATAGTCATATTTTTTATTTGCTTAGAATTATGGTAATTAATTAATCACATGGCAAATGTGTGTTACATGAAAAGGGTAATACAGTTCTGCACAGTTTAAAACAATATTATTAAAGAAATCACTTTACAGTTAGTCATATAAACTTTTTTAACGAAAAAAGCAAAGTATTTTGGCTATGTGGCAATGATGCACACGTATTTTTTTAAGGCTGTTCATTCATACCGCGTCTTTCTTTTATCAAGCATTTGTGTTAGGCTTACATTGTGTTGTTCTTTTCGACTTTTACTATTTAGTAGCATTCAAAAAAAAAATAATTTCAAAAATGCAATTAACCCTTATTTGGCAAATTAAAAAAAATCGTACCTTCCAGCCTCCTCGCTATTGTATAGAGCAGAAAATTCTGTCTTAAAAAAATACAAAAAGTGGGTCGAAGACTATGTTCATTGTGACATACATTTCCAAATTAAGGGTTAAGTCATGTTCTGCATTTCCAACTCCGAACAACATCAAATATATCAAAGAATCTTTCGAATAGTCGAAAATGTGGTAGAAAATAATGAACATGTATTATTTTATCTTTCATTAATCCTACTGATTTGTTAGCCCTTCGTTTGGCTCGCATTTGGTCTAAGTAGCTGCATGTCTTTCTAGCCAATATGTGCGTGCGTTAGAGAGGCAAACAGCGAAATTGTAACTTTATAAAACGCGACCCAGTTAGCGTTTGGTCCAATACGCAATTAACTGTAACTTGGTGTACTTACTTCTTATCTACAAGGTATTTTCTTCACTGGTAACTATTGAAGCGACAAATGTCAACTGATGCTCAGGCTGAAGTTTCCCGCCATTTTATAGGGCAAAACCGGAGCCCGAACATGGCGGCTACTCGGGTAAATTATTGGATTAGCGCGCGCTGACCGCGTATTGACACTGATAGGGGAATCTTCAGGGATTATAACTTTGTTAGTTAGTGCATATTGCTCGGACGTCCACAGGTTATTACTAAGCCCTTAATGTAGTTCCACGCAAATCCATTTTATCATACCCATAGGTTATTACTTTAAACGGATTGTAAAAACACAACTGACTGACTATTGTTTTGAAAACTTTTATTTTTATTTATTTAAACTTTATTGCACAAAATGAAAGTAGGCAGACTTAATGCCTTAAGGATTTCTCTACCAGTCGACCACTGGACCAAAAAGAGAGGTTCGATAGGTGCAGGCTAGAAAATATTGATGTACCTACTCATAATATGACTATGACCATCAGCTCATAACATTTTCATTACTAGTTGACAATGGTGACATGATGACGGCTCTTTTGCTACAAAAAATAAATGGATCGATTTTTTTTAATTACTCTAGGGTTAAAACACAGTAAAGCATTATAACATTGTTAACACTCCATTTACACATTTCCTTTGAGTTTTTTGTTCAGATTATTAATAAGTACCGCTACCTACTTAATTAACACATAATTAGTAGCATTCAGGTACAATCGGTATAGAAGTCCAATATAAGTTATGTACAGTCGCCTTCGCCTACAAATATAAGTATTTTTTTTCTCCTTATTACAACGCAAGGTGAGAACGCGTCGACGAAAGAAAGTGCAAGACGTCGAAGACGTTATTATCAAACTTATGTGGAGTTGGGCAGAACATATTGCCGGGCAGCGCAATGGCTGATAGACCCAAATGTTAACGGATTGATGGCTTTCAGAAGAGAGAAGCGCAGGGCGTCCGTCTGCTCGTTGGATGACAATATTTAAAAGAGTGCAGATCACTTTTGGATGAGGTTAGCACAAGACCAGTGGCGTACAGTAAGAGGCCGATGATCAGTAGTGGTTGATAAACGTCGGAAATGATGATAATGATGAAGATGATAAAGTGGGTGCATAGTTGCACAGAATTGACTACTAGGACCGTTGCTTTATTCGTTCCCGATAAATACTTGCGCAGCCGAAACCATCACCTCCTTACTGAGGAGACGGCCCGCACGTTAGCTCACCAATTTGCCCCAATCCCACACGGACGTGTCTTGCTGAACAAACTTTTAACTATTTTACCTTACTGCGACTTATTTCATGAGAAGCCATCCACTTTGAAACCCCGTTTATTGAAGTTCTGCGAGGATATTAATTAATTATATGTATGTCATTATATTTTCTTAGTTTTGTTTTTAATGTACTTTGTCAAACAACGCATTGGCGTAAGCTGTAATGTTGTATGATATCTATTAAACAAATAAACAAATAATAGTTGCAGTTGCTTGCGCAAGTGCGCATTGAATAAAGATCCCGAATACAAGTTCTTAAAATATTTTTTTATTTTGCTTATTTTTCTAGAAAGCTTGAACGAGTAAACATCCAATCTTCCGACATAATTGGATCATGCGAGGAAATATAGCACTTAGTTATAATAAAAACAGAGGAGATACGTCTCAGCTGCAGTATAAAACGGGGTACAAGGTAGTATCCCACAACAGTTCACTACAGCTCCTTACAGGTTTAAGACATATACGTTCAACAAGCGTAGTTTTTAGATCCCAAGTAAGTAACTTGAACCACGTAAAGATGAAGTTACGATTAGTGAGGCATAGGCATCGTCGCGTTGTATATCTGGAAATTCCAGAGCAAAATCGGTCGGGGGCAGACTGCGACCATATGGACATAACATGGACGTCTAACGCCTGCTCAAAAATGCCCTCAAAAACAATTGTTCAATTATGCCAAGATGCGCCTTTCTTAACACCGCGCATATTTCGGCGCAACACCTTTGACAAATGTTTATAGAATATAGCCAATCAAAACTTTGATGGAACAATCACAACTATTTTTAAATGGCGGCTTAAGTTTTTATAGGTTGACATTGAAATTCATTGCCGTGATGCATTAAAGGGGGGGTGACATTTGTCAACAAAAATTCAGGACCGTTTTTAAAAGGCAATTTAGTATGGCGTGCGGCTTCCATGTTTTATTTGTTCGTAGTCCCATCATCAGACCCCAACTTGGTGCCAATAGGATCAACGTGTTAATACCCGTTCGATTAAAAAACAATGATGGGGCAGAATACTTTTATCTTATATTGTTATTATTTTTTTCTTCGAATTAACAATTAACTTAATGTCGTCGAGTAATTTGTTGTAAAGACTTGGGCCAACGATATGCATGGTTTTTGAGGATTTGGCTAGATGGCAACATGTCGTGTCAAGTGTATATTTGTTTTGTTCAGCGATTCTTCTGCTCTTATTTTTTTTTTTAATATGTGTATATTGGACGTATTTAATTATGTATAAACTTATATAACTTATTAACATTAAAATTTGGAAAAATAGATTGTTGAATATTGATAAGGAAAACATTCAACTATTATTTTTAATGATGTGAAAATATTTGATTTAATTAACCCTTTCACAGCCAGCAAACAAAAGTATTCGTTTAAATTTGTACTCTAATGCGTTATCAATAGAGTTTAAATTCACAACTGCGAAAATAACGAGTTGATTTCGCGATAGGCGTGCAAAGGGTTAAGATTGCTAGGATAGAATATTTGAAATGTCACATGGTGATTGTAAAATTATTATTACCTGATCAATTTTCAGATTTACGATGCATGCCATCATTACTCTCTGCTTCTTGATTGCCATCATGACTGTTCTTCATGTTACTGAGGGAGCTTATAAGAAGCCGCCATTTAATGGTTCTATTTTTGGAAAGAGGGGCTACGTTGGTAAGTTTCTTGCTTGCTGGCTTAGATATCAAAACTAAAGCACTGGAACTAACAGCTATTAGTATAACTCAAAGATTCTGTGAACGCCAACACTAACTATTAAAAAGCTCAAGTGGGGATTATTTGTTATTTATTTTGTATTCCTATCCTATATGTGGGGTATCGTTGAATAGGTATAAAAAGATAAGGATTTTAAGATAAAGTTGTTTTCTTAAGTCAACATTTTTGGAGATAACCGCCAAGAAAAAAAGTTTAACTATGAAATAAATTAAAGTATATCATGAAATAAATCATGAAGAGTTATAGAATATAAGAATACTTTAAATTAAAATAAAACTATTTCGAACATAATCGGCCCAATCGTTTTGAAAAGCTGAACATGACCCAACATGTTATCTTATATTATTGCTAAGATGATGTATGTCTGCCTAATTCAATTTTTTTGATTTCAGAATATGATTCGACAGGCAGAGCATTGTCTGCCCTCTGCGAAATTGCCTCTGAAACGTGTCAGGCGTGGTATCAAGCCTTGGAGAACAATTAATTTGAAACAATCAATATTCTTTTTGTACAACTAATCACGATAAACCGCATTTCCATATTTCAGTGAAAGTAATTTAATACTTTAACATTGACGTAACACTAATAGTATAAGGCACATTTTTCGGCTATTCATGAAAATCATGGACGCTTTTTAATTTGTTGTGGGCGACAGTTTACCATTGATTATACAAGGCACAAATTTATTTATTTGTCTAATAGACATCATACAGTATTATTACGAGTTAAGCCATAACATATGTGATATTTTTTGCATTGTTTTATTGGTAAACGTTTTCCGTTAACAACCACGATAAAGTATAATTCATCCACCGAGATAAACTACGAGACTTTTCCTACATAACATGTACCTATCAAGGTACATGTTATTCATATTTTTAAGAAGATGAAAGCTTGTAGAATAATGGTCAATCGTTCAGTGAATTATTGATTAATTATTTTATTGAATGACTCCATATTGTAGTAATTATGCCCTGTCTTAATTAAATAAACGTAATTTGTATGCTTTTATTTTTACTGTAGATTACTACTACTATTTAATTTATAATACCCCAATCCCAATCAAAACAAATAATGTATCAATAATTTATCTTTACATAAAATGTACAAAACCGTATAAATGTTTATTTATAGGTGTATTGTTATGGACTGCTAGTCCTGATCATGATACTTATAAATTATAATAATATAGTATAACATGTATAAGACTAAAATAATAATAAAAAAATTGAAAATATGTATTTTTTCATTATTTACCTGTTCTATAACGCAATCACACTGGAGATGAGATGAACAGAGGCCCTACAGTGAACTTTGAAATCCGAAAATTTTGGGAATTTTGGAAACGAAGGCGTCATTAGAGTGACAGAGACAGATCCCCGAAATTTACCAATTGCAGCGTTTGCCGTAGTAAGCCAGTATCATTTGGTAATACTCCATTACAATTATGCTTTTTTGCGTAGGGGAGACCAGGTATAAAAGTAACGCGGGATGAACGTAACAAATTCATTTAAAATTTTTCTATGACATCTATCCGAACGTCCTTCAGGGCATTAGATGCCATTTCGATTCCCCCCTCACCTCAGTTACACCCACGGTGCTGTGACAGCAGGTTATGCGTGTAGTGCTATGGTCCCAGAAAAATGCGTCAAAAGTAAGTTTTTAACGATTTTTTCAATGTTAGCTAGATTTTTCATGGTAAACGCTATAGCTTGCGTTTTGCATGGGTGTTGTAAAGTCACTAATCATTTACAGTTTGAGAGTTGCAAATCAATGCTTTAATGATGCTTTTTATGTTTTTTTGCTACGTGTTTGTGGGATTCTGGAAATTCAATACCCAGGGATGATTGAAACAACTTGTTACTTTCATTGCGATTTCCAAATTGGAGGCTCATCGGTACATCTATGTGCTAGCGTTTATTAAATAACTCATATACTTAGTGCCTTTTTGTTGCAGAATGTCTAATATACACAAAATAGAAATTAATAGCTTTAGCTGCAGTTGAGGTGATCCTTTTTTTAAATGCCCTACAGGGGCGCAGCAAAGACGTACCAACTGACTCACATCACTTTATAGACATGTAAAGTAAAGGAAAGCTTTACTTGAAAGTTCAGCGGCACAACCTAAGGCGGGATTTGTTTCTGGAAACAAGTATTCACTGTCAATGAGGAGTGTAACACATTTTTTATCATATTAGGTACATTGTATGATTAGCTTAGTAGTATACTCAGAAATAAGGACAATGCAGGAAGCATTTAATTCCTTGGATTACACCTAAGCATTTGTTTATATGACATTTAGAATAAGACAGAAAGTTGATGGCTCTCACGTCACTCATATATCCTATAGGTATAAATTAATTTCGTCTCATATAATACCTAATGTTAATTACATTAATTCATTGTTAATGTTCGTTTTTGAGATAGTGATATTGTAAGACTGTTGATTACTTAAAAAAACTAATTACACATAATTATATTGATTATTTTATAGTTATTTACTTTGTTTCTATTATCCCTATGCACTGTTACAACCAGCCCTGGGGGTAGGGATAATTGCAACAAATTCCATCCTTCACTGTGAGCGATTTTTCTGTAAAACTATTCGATGTATGAAGTTTATTTTGGTACCAAAAGATACATGAAATATGTGTCTATTGCACATAAAGATGCAAAGTTTGACAACTGCTACCAAAAAAATAAAAACTGAAAATTGTTACGTCATACCTGGTCTCCCCTACCTATTACCCAGCGTATCTATTTCAGGCAACCGTTTACTGACTATTAACGTACATATCTTGGAACCAGTGAGATTGGTAACAAGTTTAATAGCTTGGAAAGTTTGTATGTGTTAGCAAGATCTTAATGGAACGTTAATCTCAAGTTAAACTTATAGATCACTACATTTAAGACGAGCTTATACGGTATTATTGTACTTATTATACGGACTAAATCCTAATTTACATAATTAAATTTAGACGCATTTATTTATACTTTGTTGCACAAAAGAACAGCTTAATGTACAAAAGACAAACTTAGTGCTAAGAGACCTTCTTTACCAATCAACCTTAAGGCAAAGCGGAAACGATTGTAGGCGGTGCATTTGGAACCACATAGTAAACAATTAATACTTAAATGTATACTAATATTATACATATACCTACCCATGACCCATGAATACATACAAGGTGTAAGTCTAATACGGGCGAAGCTCTTAACGGGTGTTAGTTTACGACATAATAGGTACATTAAAGTAACTTTTACTTAAAATAAGAGCAACAAAATTTTCCATACAAAATAATCGGCGCGCAATGTAGAGCAACATACGCGAGTTAAACACTCGTTGACAGCTAATTTCAAAAGCAGATGACATAACTGCCATATCAACAATAACAAATATTCGTACCTACATTGCTGCTCTGATAATCTTAAAAAAAATCTGCAGGGTCATAATTAAGAGTACAACCTTAAAAAAGCCTTGTAATCCATGATTACCTAATGAATCCCATGCCTGGTTTAAAAGATCACCCGTATTAGATTTTCACACTGTATATGCATACGACTGGTCTGACAGATACCTAATCATTTAGCTATTAAACTGGTTGTAATTTCATAATATTTTCTTCGGTTACCGCGAGGATTACTCATGAAATAAAACTATGAAAACGGATAAACTCGCGTATATTAACTAATTTTAACTTCATTCCGACGTTTCGAACACTTTACAGGGTTCGTGGTCTGCGGATGACTGACAATGGAGGAAATTTGATAGATCTACCTCCATCAAAATAAGAAAGATAAGTACAAAACTACCCACCAAAGAAAAATTACTAAACCACAGACAATAAATTTTAAGGGTGGATGTACATACAAAATTTGCAAATTAAGCTAGTTATTCATTACAAATATTTTCAGAATGAAGACAAGAGACAAAATAAATAATCTACGCCGGTTCTATCCCTACGCCACTGCCTGAGAAGTATTTCCTTCCTTTGTATGATTGTATTGTTAGGAAGGTATCCCAAAATTGGGACCGGCAAGAAACTCAGCGGGACAACTCTTTTCAAAAAACATTTGTAGTACATCTTAAGATCATCATGCATTAAACCAAAACATACAATTTTGATTAATAAGGAAATTTAAAATAATTTTGAAAAAAAAAAAAATGTTGCCAGTACTAAAAGTAAAGTGGTTGTAATTTCATAAAAAAAAAAAATCAATACGTAAATGGGTTGCTTTACTTAAAAACATCATGACAAAGAAGGCTATGCAGTTAAGTATCTCTTATTTTTCGATATCAACAAAAAAATTTGGGCCAATTTTAGATGCAGGATGCAGGGTAAGCTAGTCAGAATTAGGAGAATTAATTTATGAATATAAATTTTACAGATTTGTAATTAAAGCAATAAAAAATAAAATAAAGTTTTCTATTCAACTCAAATCTTTCAACCAAAAATGTGTTCATTAATCCAACCATAAAATATCCAAAAAATGGGGGATTTTTCATTGACCTGGTATCACCCATCACTGTGCAAAGGCATTTTTTTTATAAATGTAAATGTAAGTGTGTTCTATTAGAGCATGCTGCACCAAGCATGCAGGAGGTTAGTTTCGAAAAACACCTCAACTTGTACGTCAAACTGTTTGAATTTGTCAAAGAATAATAGGCTTTATTGCAACGTGATTACGCATATTTTCGTAGTAAGAAAAACTTTCGTGACGGCAGCACTGGGAACTGTCAGTCAGAACGAAATCACATTCCTTATCTGTGGCGTCAATGGCTGACTGATTGCTGTCGTATATCGTGTGTGGAATTATTTTTATCAGTAAACTATTAAGTTTACATGGTTTATACAAGATATATTTCTAAATATTTAAATCTAGATAGTGTCTATAAATCATTGTGGTCTAGATGTATGTCTAGGCGAACATAAGTGCGTCATCCGGATCTTAAATCAAGGTAAATTTTCCTTTAATTTTATTATTTTCACGCTGCATAAATTTAGTGAGACCAATTACACGTTCGAATTTACATTACACCACTAATAGTCCACTATTAGTGTATGTTTACAGATTACTCGCGCAATCTAACGTATTTTCACATTATTTTTCTTATAAAAATCAATTCCGGAACTTATTAAGTAAATAGTAATCTTTTGGTGTCAACGGGCAAGAGTTTATACTAATCGGACTTTTGAACTTGACTCAAATATTTACTTAATAGCTTAGATTATAAACTTTGCATTAAGTTAAGTATATAATCTTGTTAAGGAATACGATGTTGCTAGTTGTTATGAAAGCAGCCTAATACCTGCTAAACAAAATAAATAAACAGTTTATAAATATCAGATCATGAAAAATGTTTTCATTTGAACAAATTTATCATCAATGGAGCCAAATTGCTTTAATGAATTATAAAGTTTAAGTACTGAAATATTTCGAGAAGATACAAAACATAACCTTTTACCTTCTGTCATTCTTTGGGTTTACAAAACTGACTAACATGCCTACAGCATTGACTCATACAAATATTTTTCAATGATATAGTAGCTCTCATCACCATCATCATCATTAGCCTATGAGCGCCCACTGCTGAGCTAGGCCGCTCTTCACTTACACTATTTGTTCCTATCCTTGCCAATATTACCCAAAAGAGATGCACATATTTTGTATTGTCATGAACCCATGTACCTATACCGAGTTGCTGATTTCTAAAAACGAACTATTGATAGTTTTGAAATGAGCCTTATATATGGCGTTAAGACTATCGGAAAAAGGGTGAGTCTTGCCCCCATATTAATAAAGTTTAATTTATAACTGTCAAAGGTGTGAATATCAAAACACATTGTGGTAGCATTGTAATGAAAAAAAAGTTTTATGATGAGTTATGTTGAAAAACTTATCTCGAAAAAAGTTGATTATCTCTGAAACCAATCCGAATCCAGGAGATTTTATGTAACATTAAAGACTCTAAATATGGTCATGAATACAGCATTAAAATCTTTTGGAATGCTCGCGAGCATCCTGTATGTGCCTTACCTACTTAAACAAATGTGTTTATTTATTTCTTGTCCGTCTTCTTGCTTTCTTGTCTCATGACACATTGATCCCAGAGGAAACATGTATATATCTTTTTTGTAGAGAATTTTATGTAGATTACTTATGTACTAGAACGTTTTTTGCTATAAGCCACGGTTTACGAGTTATTTCCGAAAAATTAAAAATAAGGACCTTTACACCCCTCTCCCCCCGTTAGCTCCACCCCTAACCACCAGTACTTTTAGTACGTGGTTTAAAACACCATTCCCTACAATTGTGCCAAAATTCGCTTATACACGAGTTTTTTCCCCCGATAGGCAGCTTTTGGTCTTCATTAGGTGGGCTATGTGAGAGTGATAAAGATGTTGCACTTACGAGTATTATTGGTTTTGCCTTTGATAAGAATGTAATTATAGTCAAGGTAAAAGTTAAAGATCAATGTATAAAATATGTGCCATGTAATAAAATAATAGGTATAAGTATACTATTTGCACTATGCATGGAATTATATTTTTAAGTAACCAAAATAGCTCTCCGAATTGCTAATCTGAAGTGGCAGTGGGCAGGGCACTGCGTGTAGAACCGATGGCCGTTGGGGCGGGAAGGTTCTTGAGTGGCGGCCACATACTGGAAGGCGTAGCGTGGGTAGGCCCCCCACAAGGTACATACAATCTTTCACGTCTCCATTTTTAATTTTTCTACTGACAACAGTTACGTGCTATAGTAATTTTTTTAACATTATGTTTTTTTAGAAACATACAGTTCTATATTTTAAAGACAAACGGGTCTTAATCGTCATGCCCGAAACGACAGGATATAATTATACGTAAGTTTACGCGATTAAGACCAGTTTGTTTTTTAAAATATGAGTGATAATCGTGAAAGTTTAAATCAATATAACATACAGTTCTGTATACAGGGTGTTTGTTTCGATTTGCGATAAATTAGACAGGTTACTTGGGCCATTAATAGAAGTTGTCTGGTATATCGGCTTTTGGAAAATTCGATAAGAAATATTTTTTTTTGTTTTCATACATAATAAATGAAATGGTAAGTGTGAGAGAACCTTAAGAATAAAATAAAAGTTAATCTCAGGTGACTGATGGCACATGTCAAAATAAGTAACATTAGAATGTAATAAATACACATGTTCAGTGACTAAACTTATTTTTTTAATAACTCAATAACCGTAAGAGTTAAAACACTAGTTTCTTAGAGAAATTAATTATATTTGACCAAAATAAGCTTCCCTTAAAGTTATAGCATATGAAGAAAAACACGCTGTATATACAGGGTGGATATTATTTTTGGGTCAGTGAGGGCAGCTGCTAGATCCAGAGTAGCTACACGAAAACGGTCTTAAAGACCTTACCTCCATTTTAAATTAATGAAGATTGGCGATTACAGATTTTGGAAAAAACATACAGGGTGCGAGAAAATGGTATATTTTGACTAACTGATTTTTTTATGCCCATCGATTATATTTTTGTTCAGTATCAAAAGCTTGATACTTTGGGCTAGAAAATAATTTTGGGCTAGAAAAGCAGCAAGTCAAGAATTAAAATTCCCATACAAATAGTATGAAATTTATTTATTTAATTATCACGTTTATTTATTTTAAAGGAGTTTCCTAATATTTTTTAAACAGAAGATACGTCAAGATTATTTACCATATTTCTAAAATATATGTTATTAACAAAGTATGACTATGAGTATAACGAAGTATATGGTCGTTTCAGCTTATTAATATGGTTAAAAGAGTGTAGGTACTATGATTGGTATGACAAAAAGCGTTATTTGTAACTTGTAAATAATACATTTTCTGGTGTTAACGTCATACCTTTATTTTAATACCGAATGAGTGAGGGTGGTCAAACCCATATATTTACTTGGCGCGTATTCTTGCGACTTTTTCCTTATTTGTTTCAAACTGGCGACCCGCTCTAACTTCGAGTACAATCGCCAAAGTATATCAGAGCAGCCAGAGTCCTCAGAAATATCTGAGCACGCCTTTATTTTCATGGCGTTAGGGTGCATTTTCAGATATTTTTGAGTACCGTAGTATCTCCTATATATCTGATGGCAACTGTACAATGGTGATACCTAAACCTTCTCGAACCACTCTATAATCTACCATCTTTACCTTTTTCTATCTTAGCAAAATTAAGAAAAGTTTGATGAAGTGTTTTTTAAGTGGAAAGTGTGAAGTGCCTTAACTTATTATTATTATCAAAGTGTGTAATGCAATAGTGGAACATTTCTTTATTTTCAGCAGGAGGACCCGGCTGAATCATGGAAACTTTGGCCTCAGAACCGCAGAAAAAAAAAACTAAAACCGAATGTTCAATTGTCAATAACATAGACTATTATATTGAAAAAGTAAATGAAAGGAAACATAACCTCATTGCAGTGTTACCAGATGAATTATTTCAGCCGATTCAATTGATTAAGGTATACATTGGTCACATAAGAGACACAAAAGATATATCCAAAGCAATAGCTGTACTTAGTGAAAAAATACCGTTGGGAGAATTATCACACTTAAAAAGAGTCCGGAAAAATGATATAATCCTATGCCCAGTCCATTTTTTAAAAGGCGTGTCGTCAATTCAAGAATATTTAGAAAATAATGCAGAAGAATTGAAAGATATGTTTGAATATTTTAAAGAACTTGCTGTGCCGCACACCCCTCCGATTTTGACCAGTCATTTAAAGGATTGCAGCAAATTATGGTCGTGCAACTTCCATCCTAACAAACAGTTGGAAAAACTTGTAAATGGAGAAGCTTTTAGTGCTACAGAAAATGATAATCATACTAAGTTTATGACCATGGCTTTTGAGGTAGCTAAATGGTATGCCCAAAACTCTGAAGTTGATATAACCTGTTTAAATGCGGCGGTAGTTGTCGATCCAACTTCTAATTCTGTCATCGCTACGGCCTTCGACCACAGACTAGAGCACCCTGTACAGCATGCGGCCATGGTAGCCATAGACAATGTTGCGAAGTCTCAAAATGGCGGAGCGTGGGGTGAAAATAAAGCTGAGGTTAGACTGCGTGGCATAGAAGAAAAGTTATTGGAAGTTTTAAGAAAAAAGTTTCCCAGTGTGACATTCGGGGTTCCTCCATTTAACGATAGGGGTCCTTATTTGTGTACAGGATATTATATTTACTTCACAAAAGAACCCTGTTTAATGTGTTCTATGGCATTAGTCCATGCTAGAGTGAAAAGGGTATTTTTCTGTCATGCAAACAATTTGATGGGAGGTTTAAAATCTCGTGTGAAATTGCATACTGTGGCGTCACTGAATCACCATTTTCAAGTGTTTACTGGTTTTATAGGTATTTCTTATATAGTTTTGTGAGTTGTCTTTCTGGAAACCCTTAACTTTCAAATATATTATGGTCGTGACATACGAACAAATAAAACATGGAAGCCGGACGCCGTACTAGATTACCTTTCAAAAACAGTCCCAAATTTTAGTTGACAAATGTCACCCCCTCTTCAATGCATCACGGCAATGAATTTCAATGACATCCTATAAAACTTAAGCCGCCATTTCAAAATAGTTGGTCCATCACCATTTCAAAATGGTTGGGTGGTTGTGATTGGTCCATCAAAGTTTTGGCTAAAAATTCTATAAACATTAAAATTTTGTCATAGGTGTTGCGCCGAAATATGCGCGGTATTAAGAAAAGCGCTATGTCCTGCCCATCTTGGCACAATTGAACAATTGATTTTGGGGGCATTTTTGAGCTGGCGTTAGACGTCCATGTTGTATAATTATAGTCGCAGGGTCGTGACATACCTGTCAAACTGAATAATAAATACATTATAGATTGATTGTATATAGTTTTAAGCAATAAAATCAATAACTGATACAATGTTTTATTGAAATTAATTTCTTTAAGTTCCTCTGATAATTAGTAATATCATCATTTTAGAATGAATACATACATCATATACTTTGAAATAAAGTCGCACATTATGGATATCGGCATAAACTACAGGGTATTACACAATCCACTGAAAACCTTGAACGGGGTGATTTGGTAGGTTATACCGAACTACTTTTGACAGGTATATATTAATCCTTATTAATATGAGACTATAAGACTCACCATTTTTTTCGATAGCCTTAACGTCATAGATATAAGGGTCAATTTAAATAAACTGACAAAAGTTGATTCTGAAAAATCGCAGACTATATTAAGAAAATCTGTCTTTGTCTGTCTAATTAAGGTAGAACCGGAGTGTAATGGAGATACGCGATATGTTTGTATTACATATTTGGGTCAAAATTCTTTTCGTAGTCTTATTTTTTGTCCCTAAAAACGTACCGCAGTGGTGTTTTTTGTATGAGATGATGTTTTGTTTTCAATTCTGATGTATGGATTCAAATCTAGCGTGAGAAAGAAATACAAGTGCACCGGATTTTTTATATATACGGAGTCGAAACTAACCAAAAGCGTGACAGAGTAGTATGAAACAAGACAACGAAAATAATTTGGTTCGATTTGCCTGAAGTTCCAGCTATTCTGGATTAATTGTGAATAACGGCAGAGTTCAAGGATCTAGCAATTGTATGTGAACCTTGGCAGCTGAAAGAGTTGAATGTTTATTGTATATTATATAATGTAACAGTTGATTGGTTACATGAACATCTGAAGAGTATTAGGAGTTTATAGAGCAGATTAATATGTGGTATAGGTACAACATGGCCAAAAAAGAAGTGCATTTCCGTTACCTACGAGATTTCGGATCTTGGCACAGATGTCATATATACCATATATCAAGCAAACGTATCTACTTAGCGTGTCAAATGAACTCGGTGAAATCCACTGAGTTGTCCGTCTTTAATCGCAGCTTGCGGCTTTCGAGCGTCAAATTTTGTAAGTTGAAGTGAACAAAAACATTAATAATTCCTCCTTAAGCCTTAAGTAATATTAATTGCAACAACACAAAAAAATATGAATACTCAAGGGCCTGAGACGTATTTAAAATCATAGGTAAGTAACAACTTCAGTACAAAATCTGACACGCTCGGCCGCCGTACAAATGAATGAACTTGTTTCTTCTATCCAAATCTAATTCTGTGGATCTTAGAATAGGACCTTTTTGGAAGTTACACACATCACATCACATCATCAGCCTATATTAGTCCACTGCTGGACAACAGCCTCTCCTAAGCCTATGCGTGGGTCATTGTCTGTCGGAAAAACAAAAGTTGTCCACTCGGTGGTCAAAAGTTAATAGCTTGTGGGCATTTTCGCGAGAAGAGATCCAAAAAAAATTTTTTTTGAGGTAGGTAAATTTAATGTTTTTACTACTCAGAATAACGAGTTCTTTCAATCTAGGAGAAAAAAAGTACAAGAAAAAAATGGTCCCACTTTTTTCATACATTTTACATGCTCTCCACTTTGTAACCGCTGTACAAAGTGTTTGAAAAACGGTTACGTAATAGAAACAAAAAGTTGGGACACTTTTTTTCTTCTAGTAGGATCGAAAGAGCTCGTGATTCTGAGAAGGAAAAACATAAAATTTACCTGTTTCAGAAAAATAAGTTTTTGGATCTCTTCTCGAGATCGAAATGCCCTTGTATAAATCTATGTTACAATTTTATTGCATAGGGCTCTAGACCGGGGAACCTAGTTGTATCGTCAATTGTTTTATCTCAAAATTAGTACAGGAATCCCTTAACTGTAGGTATGTCCACCGAAAAGACGGTAACTTAAATCTGACAATGGCCTGCGCATGGACGCATTAGAAGGTTCAATTACGATGAACTTTCAGTATAGTACCCATATCGATATATCTTTTAAAAAATGTTGCCCCCCATATAAAGTGAGTTATTAGTTAGTTCAATAGTATGGAAAAGTAAATTTTCTTCTCCTCGATAGTTTCTAGAGACATAGGCTAAAAGAGGCGGCCTGTCATAATCTTATTGGCTCCTGGGACTACCCGTGCTCTATTTCGTTTAGCGACGAAATGAATGACATTAGGTGAGGTTTAATGTACAGTCAACAACGTATACTTTTGGAGTGGCATTTGGGATATCACCGCTATACTTCACTAAACCTCGTATCAGCAAAACTTGATGAAAAAAAAACCCCGTTTACAAAGTAAATGAAAGGTGATATACATATCCATGAATTAATTGATTGCTGTAGAACCGAGGTTGAATAAGTATCTAAAGTATAGCGACGATATTGCAATAGTCTATTGGTCACTAATGTCACTATAGAGGGCGTTTTGGGGATTTTTTTATGTCTATGCGAGACGGGATTAAATTAAGTTGGGATATACTGAAAGGTATTGGTTGTCTATAGTTTTGTTACACTCACGTCACGTTCATACTATTCCGCAATCGGTTATTTTTACCCGGGACTGTGAAACAAGCTGTAAGTTGAAACAATAAAATCCAAAATATAAATATCAACATTTTTCTGTCTGTTATTACCATGGTTACGGTCGCCTGAGTCACGCTGGTTTTATGCATAATTATGATACTTAAACTATGCAAACATGCATTTTTCTGGTGTTAATAAACCCTTTCCTTGATGGACCATATGCATGTTTGCATAAATTAAGTAGCATAATTCTGCATAAAACCAGCGTGACTCAGGCGACCGTAACCAAGGCAATAACAGATAGAATAAAGTTGATTCACCCAAAAGGACTCGACTTAAAAAATATGTAGCAATCTTTCATCCATTACTTTCACATGGAAGTAGATGACATTATTTGGGACTTATAGGACGTATATGTTCTTATTTAGGGCTTGTAATTTGGTCCTAGAACCGGTACGATCCAGTCCCGTATGAATTAGCGGTGGCCAGCGTTCTGCAGAAAATAACCTGCCATATTACTGGTTTGAACCAGATTTCGCAAGTTTAGCTAAAATTATGTTATACTTATTACTTATAATGTGTTCTTATATTACCCCTAAGAAAGGCAAATAACACTTAAAGATGTGTTTTCGGGTCTTTATCGGGCCAACTCGTGTCGGAGGCTAAGACTCGGGATTCGATTCTGGTCGCTGAGCCAACGAAGTAAGTATTTTTGGGTCTGCCATGCCAATGAACCTAGCACATCTTGTGCTTGACAGCAACTCGCGGCTACTAATCTCTTTTTTATTGTAATGCTTAAAAAGGGGGGGGGGGGGGGGTAGCTGTGAGAACGCCATGAGTTTCTGTCAAAAACGAGATGATCTAGGACCTAAGGTGTCATGGTCTCATGCAGACAAAACAATTGTTCTGCTGACAGATAAGGTTTCGTTATTAGTCGAAATAATTGCTCTACACGCCACGTTTTGAAGTGAGAGGCGAAGTGTTGGAAAAATCAAAAGGCAGTAACTATTTGCAAATTAGTAGCGTATTTATGGCATAATACTGCCTGGTTTTACGTAGGAAAGAACAAAACATTTGGGGACAAAATTAAAGACCGCAGATAGGGTCCGTGCGGCTTAAGAGGAATTTTCTTCCAGAGACGATCTAGTGGAGTGAAATTCCTGCTAATATTTTCACAATGGAATACGGTATGGAGTTTAAGAATTTGTCTATTAGGATTCTAATCTGTCGACAGCGCTCATATTATGCGTGGAAATACACCTCTCGTTTCCCATTATATTGAAAACCTTAATTAAAAACAACATAATCTCATTAAGTATTTCACAAATCTCTTATAAAATCTCAACATTAAACAATTTTACTAGTCCTTAAAATGTAATTGACTGCACTCACAGCTCATTGTATCTGGGCCCAATTGTAGTCCCCTCATTCCGACAATTTAGCTGTTCATACAACCAGACTGTGCCCGGATTTGACCGCGTGAGCATCGGTCGGACGCCATTTTGATTTTTTCAATTTTCTTTTTTTTTAAGATGAGGTTTATATCGATGGCGGCCGCGTATGACGCGTTTTGGTGAGTGCTTCATTTATTTTTTGGGACGTGTGATTTTTTTGTGATTTATCTAAATCAATCGATACTTTTTTTGTATTTTATTATTGATTAATAAAAATCCTGTAGATTATAATAATATGAAGGTTTTTAAAAAGCTTTCGGGTTTAGTCGATAATTATACTAAATTGATTATTTATATCAGTGACGTTTTTTTTCTACAAGTTTTTTCAATAATGGACGTTTTGCGACATAAATATCTAATGAATAACTAAATCGAAATTAAATTCGACAACAAGCCCACTCTAGAAACCCATAAAACAACACCTGAACCAACAAAAAATTGTATAACATTTTTTTTACCAGAACCAGAGAGAACTGGCTCCTTCTAGCTTAAACAGTGTCATATATTTCACTTAAGAACATGTACGTCCCCTAATCATCTTGTTTAGCTCTTGTGTCAAGGCGTTAAGGTTGAGAGTCGCGTGGCAAGCTAAATTGGCAGTTGATTGGAGATGAAACTACATGCTTCCCCTCACGTGGATTTCGCATAAGATACGTACTCGTCGGTTTTATTGTGATGAATTAACTATGGGTATTTTCTATGGGTGTACTAGCTTTTGCCCTAAAGTTTTAAATTATATGCCGGTAGGTAAGGGTATTAACAATATTTTTCGTTTCATGGCAGCAGGCAGTTTTTTAATAATATTTAATAATACTAACTAATATTTTTTTCGGTTACCGCGATGATTACTCGTGAAATTAAACTATTTACGGTAACCGCGATGATCTAAAACGGATTAAATACTAACTAGGAAAAAGGTATTTTAACGACCTTTAGTTTTATTTTTGTATGGTTGTGGACCAGTCGAGTACGAGTCACTGAAAACCTTGAACGGGGTGATTTGGTAGGTTATACTGAACAACTTTTACTATGGGGCCAATCACGAAATCTAAAAAAACTTCTTTTTCATACAACGTTTTCATTTTCGATAACGACATTTTTCGGGTTAGCTCCTGTATAATTTATTTTTTATTACAAGTTTTATAATGTTTATTTCTAAACGTTTTTGTACAAAAGATCTTGTACCAACTTAAAATCGATCATAATTAATAGGCGAGAAATGTACCTACTACCTAGACGAAACGATTATTAGACGTGATGTTGCTAAAAAATAATATCAGTTACATATTATGAAAATCAGGTGGATACTTCAGCAAAAAATTACTTTACTATTTTAACACTAATGACTGTGCTGTGTTTGTTCGCGTTTCATCGTATCGTAAACATTTCTAAAACAAAATTTGATGCTAAGTTAACAATTTTTTTTTCTGTCCCTTTTACATCTCTGCTCCTTACACGGCTGCATCTGATTGGAGGACACCGGACTTTTTTATTAATTTCTCGTAGATTTTTTTTCTGATGTGAGGAATTCTGCATTACATTTTTCGTAGCTACGTTACTCGTATATCTGTTACCGTTATATAGTTTAACTCCCTTATTCATTAACGTCTCCTAACTTAGCAACCCCCTAAGTATTGTTTGTCTCTTTCTCTCATACAATATTTGATAAGACCGAAAGGGACAAACAATACTTAGCGGCTTGCTAAGTTAAGGAGACATGAATAGCTAGGGGGGTTAGATCACATTTTCGCCATTACAGTCTTTGAATGACGACTATGGGAGGGGTTACATGAAAAATGCCAAAGACGGGACGAATTGTATGACTTGTATGGTTATATGTAAAGGTCGTGTATGGAACATGTCGCAATGTGAATGGGCATTGATAGGAAGCAGTTTGAACTGCTTGCAATTTAAGCGACACGTTTTTATAGCAAGTCTTTATACACTTTATGGAGTTTATGTAACTGTCGGCGTTTCCTTATGAATGAACATTGAAAGATACAAAACACGAAAATAGTATCTTAAATCCCCCAGTTTGAAATCTCAATTTTTGTATTCATGGGGCAACTATGGGGCCGACAATCCGATACGAGAAAAAAATCTGGTGTTCCATACAAAGCCTGAGGTATTAGTAGGCGAAAATGTATGGAAAATCAGAATTTTGTATCTTATTGGATGTCAGTCCCATAGTATAGGTACGTTCATCAATATGACTTCAAAAGTAACCCTATAAAATTTGGCCTAAATAAATTGGGATTTAAAATTGTCAACCCAAATTTTACACAATTTTAGACGAACTAATTTTGAATGAAAAATACTGTAAGTATTAATATTCCTCATACTTTCGAAAAATGTATGCAATTATTGGGACAATATTGTTCGCTCTTGAGCTCATGATTCTCTGTAGGAATCGTATAAAAATACCTACAGTACCGGCCAATAATATATCACATTCGCGACTTTTTGTATGAGCGTGTATAGAGTGAGCGGCACATGTTCGCATGTAGATAGCACATTATTTTGGTACTTTTGCACAGCCGCCGCAGGGGTACAGGCATCAGCCGCGAAAGCTGAGTACGTGGGTTCGATCCCCACCTCGGACATAGGTGATCTTGGTCGTTTTTCTTTGGTATATGACATCTAATATTTAGAATTAAGAATACTGAAATTAGTGCCATGAATTACAAAGGGAGACAGCATATCTCTAAAATAGTACTACTACTACAGTAAAAAAATGAATTTTAATACGAAATTCATGCCTTACGCAAAAACTCTTTATAAAAAAACCACTACATAATGCCAAGTTTTTTCATCACTAGTACAAAGGCCTATGCCTAGACTATCTATAGTCATAAGGTGGAAAGTGTGGAAACCACTTACAAATATACAAAAAAGTTTCTACTGAAAAAAAACTTGTATGTGATATATTATTGGCCGGTACTGTATGTTACAAAAAAACGAGGGGGGGGACAACTTTGAATAAAGATGGCCCCTTTCGTCGGGTCTCCTGACAATTTTGCGCCAGGCTCGTGTTTCCTGGGTTGTCGATTTGTTGTTGTCCCGCTACGAACAAATAAAACATGGAAGCCGCACGCCATACTAAATTGCCTTTCAAAAACGGTCCTGATGTTTAGTTGACAAGTGTCACCCCCTCTTCAATGCATCACGGTAACGAATTTAAATATCAACCTATAACAACTTAAACCGCCATTTGAAATAGTTGTGATTGGTCCATCAAAGTTTTGATTGGCTGTATTCTATAAACATTTTGTCATAGATGTTGCGCCGAAATATGCGCGGTGTTAAGAAAAGCGCTGTGTCCTGCCCATCTTGGCACAATTGAACAATTGTGTTTGGGGGCATTTTTGAGCTGGCGTTAGACGTCCATGTTTTATATGGTCGCAGTTGTCCCGTATACATACATACATATGTATATGACATGTATGACATGTATAACGTCCCTATAACGTTTTTCAAAGCCTGTGTTTAATCTGCCATTTTCCTTCTTTCAGACGTCCCAGCTTCTAGCAGCCTCTAGCAGCAGCCTAGCGTTTTGATGGAGAACTTGTGTCACCTGCTTCTCAAAAATACTGCTACGGATATCTGAGAGGAGTATCACGGCTCGCTTTTCTGTTAATGGTAAGTTTAATGTTAATATGATAGGTACATGTTTGAAAAGTAGGGTTTTTGGGAAGAAGTCTATTTTTCGATATGAGTATCATACAACAATGATTTGAATTTTTTTGCAGCAATAACTTGACCGTGCAGATAAGCTTTATCCAGATTTTTTCCGCACTATTGCGGAAAAGTTTTGCTCTCTAAACGTACCATTTTCCGAACTTGTGAATACACAAGTTCGGAAAATGGTACGAAGCGAAGAAATAAATAAGTATTGTAATAACAATACTTATTTATTTCCTTCGTTTCTGGGATACATAATGGATACAGTGAAAGTACGATCCATAGCGGTCCGACGTCCGACTCCGCTCGTTCAGAAGATATCGTACATAGCGCCATCTAGTAGGAAAATATGAACTAAAAGGGACATCATAGATGGCGCTGTTATACGTGCCTCCATACACATAGACATTTTCCACGTGACTCAGGAGACCGTAACCATGACAATAAAAGATAAAAATGTTGATTCACCCGTGTAAGTTACGTCATCAGCCTCAATATTAGGTATTAGGTACAGTCGTCTAACTGACATGTAGAAATGTATTCGAGTGAATAATTTTCTTTGCGTTATTGCCATGGTTACGGTCACCCGAGTCACTGGTTTTATGCAAAATTATGCAAACATTATTAACACCAAAAGAATGCATGTTCAATGTTTGTAGAAAAAACCCTTATATATTGACACTTCTCAATACACAACTGATACAGGAGACACATAACTATTAGTACCTACCTGATGCCTTTTATACACAGATGTCATATATACCATAGATCAAGCAAACGTATCTACTTAGCGTGTCAAATGAACTCAGTGAAATCTAGTGAGTTGTCCGTCTTTAATCGCAGCTTGCAGCTTTCGGGCGTATAATTTTGTAAGTTGAAGTGAACAATAACATTAATAGTTGGTAGTGACCCTGCCTACGAAGCTGGAGGTTCCGGGTTCGAATCCCGGCGAGGGCATTCTTTGTGTATTTATTTATCACAAATGTTTGTTCCTTGGTCATGGCTGTCTATGTATTTAAGTATCTATATGTATCTATCTATTATATATATCGTCGCCTGGTACCCACATCACAAGCCTTAATTGAGCTTACCGTGGGACTAGGTCGATTTGTGTAAGATGTCCCAATATATTTATTTATTTATTTATAATAATGCCCCCTTAAGTAATATTAATTGCAACAACACAAAAAATATGAATACTCAAGAGCCTGAGACATATTTAAAATCATAGGCAAGTAACAACTTCAGTACAAAATCTGACACGCTCGGCCGCCATACAAATGAATGAACTTGTTTCTTCTATCCAAATCTAATTCTGTGCTTTTATAATAATATATGGTTGAGATGACTCGAAGACAGTTTTTTTTTCCAAAATCCCTTTTCATTTTACTCCAACGCACACTATACACTCACCTCACGACTATCACGAGTAACTGCGTATATTTCTACGAAACCAATACAAAAATACGCCCTTTTTAGGGTTCCGTAGCCAAAATGGCAAAAACGGAACTCTTATAGTTTCGCCATGTCCGTCTGTCCGCAGCATAGCTCAGTGGCCGTTAATACTAGAAATCTGTAATTTGGTATAGGTATACATATTAATCATGCCAACAAAGTGGTAAAAACTAGAAAACAATTTTTTTTCAGGTACCTCCCCAACTGGTGAAGTGGGGATGATTTTTTTTATTTGCTGTAATCCTATAGTGTGGGGTATCATTCAATAGGTCTCTTAAAAAGAATAAGGGTCTTATCAGAATGTTTTTTTCTAAAGCCAATATTTTCGGAGATAATCGCTCTAGAAGAAAAAAAATTGTCCACAACTCTAACTTTTGATCCCTAGGTCCAGAAAATATGAAAAAAATCATGACTAGCCTTGTATTATTACTTACTTATTTAAAATAAAACTATTTCGAACATAATCGGCCCACCGTTTTTGAATAACTATACTGAGCGTGGCCCGACATGCTCTTGGTCGGTTTTTTAAAATACACAGCAGTGGTCCTCCAAGAACACGTGGCAGATAGCAATCGCCGTCTCGCGGCAAAGTTTAATTGTCTCCAATAAATTTCAATCAACTGTGACTCTGGTACAGTACACGCGTAGTCATTACTGTCATTAGTGCGGTCGCAAAAAATCAGCGCCATCTTGGATTGGGCGTGTGAACTATCTGAACGTTGACGATTCCAAAAGTATTACATTTTAACCCTTAATTCGACAACGTCTTTTTTTAATATTAAATAGGCAATAATAAAAAACCAGCATGTAATAAAAATATACTACCGTAAAACGAAACTATGATTGAATTTAAACTTTCCAGTTAACCTGCCGTTTAATAGCATTGTTTGCACTGCTGTGTTTCGGTTTGGGGGTAAGATAGCCGGTGTAATTACTGGCATAGATAGAGGCAATCTATCTAAGTCCTCAGAGTAGGCAGCGCATAGGCGATTTTTTGGGCACTATGTCCATGGGCCTCAGTTCCTGCTTTTCATCAGATGGGCTGAGAGCTCAGTTGTCTACCTTCGTCACATAAAGAAAACTTAACTAGTAGTGACATAAGTGAGTTTAACCGTTTAATCTATACATATAAAAGAAGAAGCTCCCTGACAAAGATGCACGCACAGCCTAAACCCCTGGTCCTAGAGACTCCGAATTTGGCACATAGGTTCCTTTTATGGTGTAGACGAGCACTAAGAAAGGATTTTTCAAAATTCACCTTCTAATTGGTTGAAATGGGGGTCCAAAGTTTGTATGGCGAAATAAGATTATTTGAACTATTTTATCCGAAACTTCGTAAGAGTATTCTTTAAAGTAATTGAGTAAAGGTATGTTTAAGGTTTTTTGAAAATTCAACTCCTGAAAAAGGTAAAAAGGGTGACGAAGTGAAAAAATCAAGTTTGGTATCGTTTCTATGGTCTATCGGGACGTAGATCACAAATACAATAACGATTTTAAAATTTAACGCCGCGGACGTGAAATACTATGTACACGGTTATGGTGTGATGGGGTAAAATTCGAAAAAAAAAACAATACAGTTTTATTATTTATGTTCATTTCTGGTTGTAAAGATTCCAAATTTAGCGCGTAGGTTTCTTTGAGGGTAAATGGGTGCTCTAAAAAAGGTTGAGTCGAAATCCACTCCCTAGAGGGTGCAATAGGGGTTCAAAGTTTGTACGGGGAAACTTGAGTATTTAAACAGTTTTATCCGAAACTTCACAGGACTATTCCCAAACATAAATGACTAAAGACATGTTTTAGGGTTTTTTGAGAATTCAACTCTTGAAAGTAGTAAAAAGGTTAACAGTAAAAAAACAACATGGTTATCGTTTCTATAGTATATCGTGTCGCTGTACCGAGGTGTACGTGAAATACCATCTTCTCTTTTATGGTCTCATTGGCTTGCGGGTTATGACAGGGGTATCGTTTTTGTGTTTATTTCTGATTCAAAAAAATCTAAATATAGCATGTTAACCAACATATAGCATGTTAATGACCTTTTAAGTTTTATCGATAGCGGATTTTGATAATAATTGATATCTGAAATGTCAAAACGTTCCAAGTAATGAATTTGAGGTGAAATTTGCACAAAATGGTCGGCACCTTGAATTTTTAGTTTGAATCCGACCTTAATAAAAATCGGTATCTTAGGATCCAAGGGGGTTTTTTATAAAGATTTTGAGGTAGGAACAAAAAGTGAGAAGCTATCACATCTAAAATTGCCCAAGGGACATACTTTCTGAAATGTATTCGTATTATTAGATGTGACTACTCAATTGTCCTCTCTGTCCTACAAATAGTACTTATGTTTTAATATAACGATTTATCGTTCGACGAATCTGACTAACCAGTGATCTCACTGGTAACTTCTCTAATGAAATCAGTTGATACTTCAGCTCACATTCAAACTTTGTTTTAAAGGGCCCCAATTTATCCTGAGTCTGATACAAGCGGTTAGCAAGTTATAGCTTGTCCAATTTCTAAGATCAAGTGTGCCATGTAACTTATCCTCGTCCTGCCCAATGTGATTTATAAAGGACATATTCGATTATGTTGAACAAAAGGAAAGCGACTATACAGGGTGCCCGCGAGGAAAGGGAAAAAATTCAACAGCGGATTCCTGACCAAATTTGAAGTTAAAAATGTCATACGAAGTTTTCTGGATTCAGCCTATTTTAAGAGAAAATTAAATTTTTTCTTAAAACAGTTTTAAACTGTTACGCTGTGATAAACGCACTTTAGGAAACGATTTTGTTACCATGTTGTCTTTTAGTCTTGTCACACTTAATTGACAGAAATCAAATGAGATAGCTTGATCAAGTCTCAGGAATATGCTGTTATAATTTTTCCCTTTCCTCGTGGGCACCTTGTACTTTCAAACTCATTATGATTAAATTTCAATAGCTCAAACTTAGTATGACGACAGGTCGAAGTTTTCCATCCTTACTTGTCTACTAGTAAACAAGTTTCTTCCCTCCTAATATACTTTTCTTCTTTAGTGTAGACCAGGCCTCACACCAAGAGTTCGCCTATTCGAAGCTCAAATAAAGTAGATCAAACGAACCAAGCAATAAAACAATTTATTTTGATACGTCTATTTTTGTCTGGAAGTCCTTCAGATCACATTGTCAAATCTGATTTACGACCCATAGCGATGCAAATCTGTCATAATAAAAGCATAGATTTGAGACAAGGCATAAATCATAGATGTGAACAAAACATAATCAAAGATATGTGACCACCTTTTCAACATACTGCATTTTAATAAGGTGAAAAAGTACTAGTTTCTGGTTAACTGGGGCTTATTTCTCAAAAACCTGTAACTTGTAATACAAACGGAAGTCCTTATCTAACTTATGGTGTCAAAAAGAGACTTCCACTTGTATTACAAAATACAAGTTACAAGCTTTCGAGAAACGGGCCCCTGTAAATTGTCTACCAACAGAATAGTGTCACCTAGCGGTAATTTTATAACTTAACAATAACAACTTTAATTACAATAAAAATAAAACAAAAATATGGTTTTTATATAATTCATATAATTAAACGATTAAACTCACGTGTATTTATCCACTACGCGCGATATATTTCGGGGAGCCTCGGTCTCCATTCTCATACACTGAGCCCGTGTTAACGCGTGCGGGTATTAAAAATAATGGAGACCTAGGCCACAGGAATACACGTAAGTTTAACCTTTTATATTTATGGATTTATCTCTCCACAATCTCCACTCTCTTCGCGACTCAAATAATCCAACAACGCACATAGTACACTATTTATTACGCAAATTGCATCTGCAATAACGCAGCGATGCAAGATGAATTCCGTCCCCGACGGAACCCCACGCTAGCATCTTGACCCGATGATTGCCTGACCCTGCCAGCAAAGTGGTCCCAATTCTCCACATCCACATCTCCATTCGCGTACGCGATTGGCCGACGAATTAACCACGATATTGCGTACTTATTCATTTAAACGTCTCAGCAATTTAGCAATAGAACTCCATGTCGTACCGTACACGGCCGTCGCTCGTGTTCGAAATTTGAAATCTCCCGCGCCGCCAACTGACGGATTCGGTCGCGTTCAGCGTAATTTTCTAATTTACGAAATGGTGGATTGATAATGTATTTGAAAGACGGGGACGGGTGGATTAAGACTTTCATTTGGTTCGCCAATATGGCTAAATTGTACTGATTTGTGAAAATATTCGGACTTTTTTTAAGTGTTTTCTATTGTTGTGCTCTTGGACTCTTATAAGGTGAGGATGTGTGGTTGTAATGGATTACTTTTATTACCTTGTTGGAAGGGATTAAAAAAGAATTTTACCTTTTTAAAACGGTATGTCAAAAGCAGTGATCAATATCATGCCATTATTTTTATCGTTAATTCGGCACATTATTCATAAGTGTCACACTAGTTTAGGGTACACAATTATCACAATTCATAATTTTTTACTCTCATTTTTTTAACACAAGTATTAAGCCAATATACAGGGTGATTCATCGGTCACTCAAACCTTGGACTCCCCTAACTCTCCTTAATGTATTGTCATACTGAGCAACGTTTATAGGTAGAGAAATGCCTTATGGCATTAAGTCCGCGTTTTGTACGCGAAGTTTTTCTTTTAATTTTTTGCAATAAATGTTTGCAATTAAGGTTAAATAAGCAAAAAAATAAATATTATAGATTCAACCCTAAAATCGTTTTCACCACCAACAACAGAACAACACCAACCCCAGAAAAAATATTCATATATTTTATACTATACTATTCAAAACTGGAATCATAAAAAAACTTCAACATTAATTTTGATGATGTGGAAAAAAACCCGAAAACGCAAATATTTTTTTACATAAATTTTGATAGCGTGGAACCAGACCGATATCGCAAGAAAAAACTTTTGCATACATTTTGAGAGTGTGGACCCAGAACCGAAATCGCAAAAAAAAAACATTTACATCCATTTTGGGAGTGTGGAACCAAAACTGAAATCGCAAAAAAACTTTAACATAAATTTTGATAGTGTGGAAAAAAAACCCGAAAACGCTAATTTTTTTTTACATTAATTTTGATAGCGTGAAACCAGACCGATATCGCAAGAAAAAAACTTTTATATAAATTTTGATAGCCTGGACCCAGAACCGAAATCGCAAAAAAACATTTGCATACATTTTGAGAGTGTGGAACCAAAACTGAAATCGCATAAAAACTTTAACATAAATTTTGATAGTGTGGAAAAAAACCCGAAAACGCAAATATTTTTTTGACATAAATCTTGATAGTGTGGAACCAAACCCGAAAACGCAAATATTTTTTTACATACATTTTGATAGTGTGGAACCAGACCGATATCGCAAGAAAAAAACTATATAAATGTTGATAGTGTAGAACCAAACCTGAAATCGCAAGAAAAGACTATTTACATAATTTTTATAGTCTCGAACCAAAACCGAAATAGCAAAAAAATACTTTTTATAATTTTTTATAGCATGATGATGAAACCAAACCCAAAATCGCAAAAAAAAAAACACTTTCATAAATTTTGATAGTGTGGGACCAAACCTGAAATCACAAAAAAAAACAATTTCATCATAAATTTTGATATTGTGGAGCCAACCCCGAATTTATAAAAAAATACTTTATATAATAGCAAATAAAAGACGTATCGACTTAGCACCGTGTATTCAGAGACAAAGATCTGTAACTACCCACATATGGGTTATTGTTTGGATACCCTAAATATACAACACCTCCACCCTTATTACTAGCCATATAACTGCCATATAACTTATTACTAGCCATATAACAAATTATCGTAAGCTTATAATCATAATAGCTAGATAATAGAATGTGTGCCTAGCAATATATCTTATACAAGTATAGTGAACAAATTGGTACTAATAACATACCGTATGATCGTTTGTTCTTTATACTTGTATCTTGCATAGGTAATAATTGCTTACTTATACGAGGGCTGTTCCGAAAGTTTTTAGTTGCTCCGGTTCTATTCATGCGATTTAAATTAAATTTATATCATTGTGAGGTACATTTCAATACTTATTATGGTTAGTAAATTTATGCATGTGATGGGAATAGTTTTTTTATTATATTTTTTTTACAAAAAGCTGTTTTGTATGAAATTTAACATTGTATGGAGAAATTGGCAATTTTTGACACATTGAAGCATATTTCGTATAAAAATCTTTGAAAGCTGTACTAAAATATACCCGGGATAAATAATTTAGTTCATTTTGCGTTTTTTAAATTATAATTGAACAAAAATGATTATTGATTAAATGATGATTTTTACAATATTCGAAATTCCAATTTTAGAGTTTACGATTTTTTTCGATGCCTACTCATTTATGATTAAAGTAAAGGATATCACGTTATTTGTACTTAAAAATAACGGAAATATCTTCAATTACTAGTACCTATAAAATAAAATAGTTTTATAAGCGAATGATGTTCATAGCATCTCATTAAAAAAGTGTCTTAAAAACCGGTATCATGGTCATTGGAGTAAGGCTCGACACGTCTTAGTAAAACAAAATAATAAAAATATCTAAAATCTTTACTAAAACAAATTTACACCGCCTAAAGCGTCATTGAAATATCCCTCAAAATGGTGTAAGTTTTATTGAAATCGCATGAATAGAACCGGAGCAACTAAAAACTTTCGGAACAGCCCTCGTAATGCT